>OZ025218.1:1786190-1878690 GCA_964019055.1 Anthopleura xanthogrammica | reverse complement strand
TATACCAAATGTTCGTTGTTATGGGATGGCTATGGATATTGGAAGAAGAATGAATGGTTCCAGTACAAACCAAAGCATGGTCAGTCAAAAGTACAATACAATAAGTCCCAACAAGGATTTTCAATGCCAGTTTACAATCAATAATCATGAAAGAGAGGCAACTGTTTACAGTCTTGGCCATGGTATTTTTAAAACAGTTTCAACATATGAACATGCGAAATAATAGATTTTGAAAAGGATTGTGATAGCTTAGCTATGAAACCCCACTGGGGTTAAGGACCTGTTACACTGTGCAATTTTCTCAGCAACTTGTCTTACTGAGAGACAAATTGCTGGAGAATTGCACAGTGTAACAAGGATTGTCTCGCAATTTCTTTTATTGTGCATAGCGTTGTGCGAAGTAGAACTTAGTTCTACTTTTCCAACGGATTGCAGCAACTGCAACGCCATTGCACAGTGTATCACCCCTCCAGAAACTCTTCTCCCAATTTTAAGACATATTCCTCAAGTCATTGCAAGTTGCTGAGATGCCATTGCAAAGTAACACCTCATCTCTTCAACCTGCAAAGTAACACATATTCAAGCATTACGAGACTAGTTGCTGAGAAAATTGTACAGTGTAACAGAGCCTCACTTTAGGATCTATTGACTTTTGAACATGTCAGAAATGATATATAATATATCGTAAATATAGTATTTTTTTATTTTTCAGTTACATCCGAACTTTCTCTTAATGACCAAGCTCAGACGAGGAGGTCTGGTACCCTGTGGTTTTATGGTGACTCACTGACCATGCGCTTTGTTGAATCTATGAAAGAGCATCCGCTGTGCACAAGGGTTTTTGATAGATGTGGGTATACCTACAATTGGATATATGAGGTAAATAAACTATTTATTTTATCTTCTTAAACTGTTTTGGCACGCAAATTTGCTGAACACGTACTGGCATACTTTCTTTCTTTCTTTCTTTCTTTCTTTCTTTTCTAGGGAATTAAGGGTGGCGTAGTTGTAGTGCACTCCGGTTTTTCTCCTGGTTCTCCGATTTTCCTCCCTCCACATAACTTAACCATAGTTAATGGAGTGGAATGGTTTGGAAACCTATTGTTCTAGGTTTTTGTTTGGCGAGCGATGTTGAAACGTACCATCACGTGATATTGACCGTGCACAATGAACCAAAGCAAGTATGGCTGAAAATACTAGTTTCTGTACTGTTTTCATGTACGATCATTTTGAAAGTGTAAAATTTTCATTCTAAGATTACAAAGAAGAGGATAAATAATTCCGCGCAGATACAGTTAAGTTACTAGATGATAGATAAGAAAGCGTTCAAAAAGGTGATTACCCTTTTCAGTAAACAATTAATTTTTATCATATAGAATTAATTAAGAAATATCTCCTATTTTAGAACATTTTTAAGGAAAAAACGTCTATGTTCTCTAATTTACGATGAACAAACGCTGCAACTTTTTCTTCTCTGTGCACGGTCAACGTCATATAACAATAGAAAAGGTTGAACAAAAACCTAGAACAATAGGTTTCCAAACCATTCCACTCCATTAACTATGACTTAACCAGCTAAATTCTTATTTGACCTGTGAGTTAGCCATGCCCTAGCTTTGATCAGCCCATCGACTTTTTCAGTGTATCGATAACAACATTAATTTGTAATTTTTTTCCCTCTCTCTCTCTCTCTCTCTCTCTCTCTCTCTCTCTCTCTCTCTCTCTCTCTCTCTCTCTCTCTCTCTCTCTCTCTCTCATTAACACTTTTATTATTAACCTTTTCAGGTAAAAGACAAACGTCACCCTCTGAAAGTAAGAACTGAATTTAACAAAACCGTCATAATAAACAAGATCAGACAACTACTTGAAAGACAAGACATCAATCATCCTGATAGCATCTTTGTATTCAGCCTTGGTGTTCATTTTCCAATCTCCTTGAGCTTTTCTTCTTATCAAGAGTTGTTAGAATCCGTCATTTTATTACTGAACCAAAAGAAGGACGGAAGAAAAGCCTTTAAAGGAACTGCTATATGGAAAAGTACGGCAGCTATCGAAAAGCATAAAGTTACTCGTATTCCATGGCCTGCTAAGCCTCTGAACTTAACCATGTTTAGATTTCTGACCACACAGGTGAGTAAGTCACTCGCGCATTAAAGGCCTTACACCATCACGTGGTGGCAGCCATAACAGGAGGCAGGAGCAATATACTTCTTTAGCTTCGTATAGAAATTGCCCATTTCAGACCACATGACATTCCCTTGAGAAATGTACTTTTATTTAAACATTTACACATGAAAGAATCAACTCCCAAGAGTGGCATCACATGGTGGAATTTTTTCAGTTATAACTTTAGCTGAATAAAGTAAAAATACTTATGCAGTGAACTACACTCAAACTATTTGGTCTTGGAATGGCGACCTATCTAATATGTCCTATGAAGTTTGACCAGTCAATCTGTCAATCTGTTTTAAAAAATGGGTGTTGCAGATTTGAAAAACATATTGATAAACATAATCAAACGTAAATGAAGTACATTCACGATATCTCGTGCAGTCAAACAAAGGAACTGCAAATCAATATGATATTTTTATATTGGTCAGCAATGACCATTGAAGGTCTTTCAGCGTGGTCGGGATTTCAAATTTACGTTGACATATGAACGCCATAGTACATGCACGCACTGCCGTACTGGCAGCAAAAAGCGCTTTTCAGCAAATTCAACACTCAAAGCTTATTTGCATATTGCAAATGCTAATAGGGGAATATAAGGTGAAAATATTTCGCTCTTCTTTCGTTCGACTGCACGAGATATCGAGAATGTTCGTTATCGCAAAAACGTCTAATGACTCACAAATGTCTTTCTTTCTTTCTTTAATGCAGAGGAATCAGCTCTTTCATTCATTCTCCATGAGCGCCATGTGTAAAGCAGGTATACAGGTTCTTGACGTGTACCCCCTTAGTGCTGCGTTTCACCAAGGAACACTTGACTTCGTGCATTATAATGATACTGTATTTTATCCTGCTGCAAACGTTATACAGAACTACGTCATCGAATCAAGACGGCGAAGACAGGAGCATACGAAAGGAAAATAGGAGTAAAAACTTTTGAGTGTCCTTTTTATTAGTGGTCAAATCAAATGGTAGAAATGTTAATTTTTGATTAACTTTGTTTCTTTTCAAGATAAAGACTAACTCTTTTCCACTCTCTTATAATGCCACTTTTTACTTTTGCCATTCGAACAGCTCATGAATTTAAAAAATTGCATTCGGGAATGGAGGTAAATCTTTTCCAGATTTAAACACACCCATATGATCTTTATTTTATCTTTATTTTGTTTTGCTCATACTGCCTTTTGTCTCTATTTTGAACGCTTTTAAGTTGAACTAGACTACAATGCGATGTCAACAAACAATAGGGTGATCCGTTCTGTCTGTATTTTAAAAAGCTACTCTTGTCTGAAAAGCGTATTTATTTAGTATCAGGCTTAGTCATTTGAAAACCACTCTAGCGTACCTCAGAAATGGCCCTCCCCTTGCTTAGCTAATTAAAAGACGTAGCCCTCCCCTTGAGTCTACAAATTTGACTAATGACCCTGTCCTTTGAGGTCCCCCCCCCCCCCCCCAATTATTTATAAATAAACGTACCTTCCCTAAATATATAGTTATTCTGAAGCACTAAAACATTAGATTAATAAAAAAAATTCTCCACTTCAATAAAATTAGTAATCGCGGCTCACAAAGCATTCTCTTTACTGTGATTTTGATGCTAAGCAACATGCGAGACAGTCTCTGTCAGGAATCGATATGAATACGTTAGAGAAAAGGACATCAGTGCTATGGTTTGCAAAGCTGACTACTTAGAAAGTACGTTGAGTCCATAAGAAGATTACAAGTTGAAGAACTGAATCAAACGCCTCAATTTCTATATCAATTATTTGTAAGTATACATATGCATAAAAACGATATCAGGCTCTTAACATGTGATAATCTCTATGTATCCGTTCGCAAAAAAAGGCAAATTGATATAATTAAATTAAGATGAAATTTGAAATAATTATCGGTTTCTCATCGATTTTCCTTGAATTTCATTTTTTTTTTTCAGGTTCAGACTGTTTACATGGCTAAATTTCGTCTTAGGAAAGTAATAATCACATTTAATATCACGATCGGCTTTACCTTAACAATAATATTGATCATAATCTTACATAACCTAAAAAACAATGTGCAACTAATGAAAGAAGGTAACACGTTAAAAAGGAACGATGACAACATCATGGATTTTCCACGTCAGTGGTGTCGAATAGAAAAATGGCGCCATGATTGGAAAGGGATGCTTGGAGAATGTTCTAGAGACATAGAATGGGAGAAAAGAAATACTACATCTTCTGATAGAACAAGCGCGGAGAAAAGTTATATAAGTCGCTGGGAACTTAGTCCTTCTGGTGAGTTATCTTTCATTGATTTGTTGTTTTAGACAAGGCAGCCAACTAGTCTACTCATACACCTATTTGCAAGAACGTTGTCATTTAAAAATAACAAAATAGCAAATACGAATTAATTATCAAAAAATATTTTTTTGTTTTGATTCTAAAGCCTCCTAGATTGATGAGAATATAACTGTTTTAGTATATACCAACAAGATAATCTCAAAAATGTCAATCTATATACTTCAAAACAGTGAAATAATTACACCGGTTTTGCATCTTGTGTCAATAGGATCTTATACAACAGACACCCTACCAATGCATAATGGGTTACCTCAGAGATCTTGTTTAGGTCCATTACTTTTTCTAATGTATGTGGATATGAAAAATATGTCACTGAGGTCCCGGATGTATGTATAATAACTAAAGATTAATCATGATTATAATACTGAATATTTATAGGCCATTTTAGTCGTTTCTGGATTCAGTCAGTGAACGTTAATGGTGACCTAAAGAACCATGGTGGAGATGCATGGAGGGTGTACATCCATCAAGGCCCAGCATCGTTAGCACCAGTGGTAATTGACCACCAAGATGGACGATACGAAGTGTTATTTCTTATCACTGAGCCTGGGGTCTACAAAGCACAGATTTCCCTCGACTACACGCTGTGTGATGGATTTAGAGATCCACCGTCGGACTGGTTTATCATTGGTAAATAGACTCCTTGCAGCACGTCGGAATGCAGCTTAATTTGGAGGAGAAAGCAATAGGTTCCCATTCACATGAGATTGGATTTCGTTTGATTTGTCCTCCAAATTGAGCTCCTTTGACGTCAAGTGAAAGGGGTATGTACACCAGCTTCGCATTTGATGCGGCAAACCGCTGATTTTGAAGACCACAGACTCATTTGCACAGGCTTAAGGACAACATTCAATGTGCACATTCTTTACTGCGATTCTCAATATTCTGCGAACTCAGACATTTCAACGGTTTTGTTGTGAAATTGGTTTTTCGCTGCCGTCAATCAAAACTAATCAGTCGGTATACCTTTTATGTTTTTAACTGGCGGCAGTAAAAAACAAATTCCAAAGAGAAACTCGCAACTACCGAGTTCGTAGAATATTGAGAATCGCAGTAAAAGCACATTACAGTTGGCTGTTGAGAGACATCAAACTTTAAGGGTCGGACCTCAACCATAAGGAAGTAAATTCAACATGGCATGGTTTGCTCAGACGTAACGGCATATTAGGCCATATTAAGCTTTTCAGATGTGGAATATTTTGAAAGATCTCATTCTTGTAGATATACAGTATGTACCCATGTGTTCTAATGTTTTCTCTTAGGGACAGTGCAAGGAAAGTACCAAAAGGACGGACTATTAGGCTATATTGGAGATGACTACATTCTCAAACCCTTGGGTGGGAGAAAAGAAACAAGTTTCATTATCAGAAACACAACAACTGTTGACAACCAAGGTATCAGAAAGAAACTGTTACTTCTAATACACCAGTTTCGCATTCGATGCAATTCAAACCGCTGTTTTTGAAGACAACAGACTCATTGCTCAGGCTTAGCCTCGCTTATACGTCAGCTATTTAACGACATCATTAAAAGTCCGTGGGATTTCAAAACATTGGTATTGTTCAATTCGCACATTCTTTACATTACAGTTGACTTTAGCAAATCATTAGTAACAGCCAACTGTAATGTAAAGAATGCGCAAGATGAACAATACCAATCCCACGGTCTTTTAATGATGTGGGTAAAATTCCAGACCGACCCAACCGTCAGAGCCTTAGAATAACTGACGAGAAGGTGCTGTCTTCGTAATTCATCTGCAAATGGTCAGAAATTCAAGTCTTTTCGGAAAAGGACGTTAAACTATAGGCCCTCTCTCCCACCTCTTCCTTAACCAGTATTTAACCAGAACCTACTAGATTATATGCTATGAGTAAGGGTTGTCTCCTTGTTCAAGAGCCTATTTCTAAGCCTGATGTCCTCTCATCCTCCCCCACCTCATTCTTTTATCATTAGCATTATCGTTTTGCCGAAGTGCAACAATAAATAGATATAATTAGTGATCGACAGAGTGCAAGGTAAAGTCTCGCACTGACATAATGTGCCTTGGACGTATCTTGAGAGTGCTGAATTTATAAAAGCATGTTGAACCATAGTTAATGGAGTGGAATGGTTTGGAAACCTATTGTTCTAGGCTTTTGTTTGGCTAGCGATGTTGAAACGTACCATCACGTGATATTGACCGTGCACAATAAACCAAAGCAAGGCTGAAAATACTAGTTTCCGTACTATTTTCATGTACGAACATTTTGAAAGAGTAAAATTTTCATTCTAAGATTACAAAGAAGAGGATAAATAATTCCGCGCAGATACAGTTAAGTTACTAGATGATAAATAAGAAAGCGTTCAAAAAGGTGATTCCATTTTCAGTAAACAATTAACCTCTGTCATATAGGATTAATCAACAAATATCTCCTATTTTAGAATATTTTTGAGAAAAAAATCGTCTATGTTCCCTAATTTACGATGAACAAATGCTTCAACTTTTCCTTTTCTGTGCACGGTCAACGTCATATAACAATAGAAAAAGTCGAACAAAAACCTACAACAATAGGTTTCCAAACCATTCCACTCCATTAACTATAGTTGAACATGGCACGGGAAAAATACTTAACTCTAACGACTGACGTTTCGGTCTTTCCTTTTCTCTGCTGTTTTGCTGTTTCTTTAGGTTTCTTCGAGTACTGTAGCAACTACTCTGACGGTGTCTGCACATCCTACAAGAAACCAATTCCTTTGTGTCAAGATGAAGTAATACCAAAATGCTCCCTCCTGTGGAATGGACATGGACAGTGGATAAAGAATCGATGGAGGCCCTACTTTACAGGTCTCTATCTGACATCTGACAAAAATTGTTTCAATCTTGAATAGCTGTTATTATAGATGCATGAAAATGAGATGCAAATGAGATATTCTTTTGTTTCAAGAATCATTCAAGTGATGCAACCAGGTCGATACAATGCTTGTTGTCTCAGTTGCATCTCATTTGCATGCATGCATCCATAATAACCGCTATTACCATTATGTATACATTGCATGCGCAACTGATAATATTTCAGTCCCTGAAATGAATCCACTGACCGGCTAGGATTGGAAGGATGTTATGCCTCCGAAGTTACTGATACAAAGCGACATCTACGAAGACAGATTTCACAAAGTCCCAATGCTGAGCATGAGAGTTTGCCAATAGACCATTTCACGGTTATCGTCGATCAACCTCATCCTCGATATCGTGTAATTTATTCTTTAGAATTTGACTAAAGTCCGAGGAATTTGTAAGTGTTTCAATTGTTTGATAATGTGTACATTCCTTAAATTACCGTGAGCTGTAGTCAAATTTTAAAGAATATATTACACACTATCGAAGCTGAGGTTGGCCGACGACAACCGTGAATTAGTCTATTGTCCGTAAGATCACGATCCAGAATAACCCTCAAAAAATGTACCTCCGTTCCAAAAATTTTAGGTCTTTTTTCGTTTTTCGTAGGGTTTTATGAGAAGAGAGATTCAGCTGCGAGTACATCAATACGTAGGTCGGGAACATTATGGCTGTTTGGAGATTCGGTCAATTCATGGTTCTACGGCCTTTTAAGGAGTCGTCCACTTTGTACTAAGATTTTCGATGATTGCAAGGAGAGCTACAACTGGATCTACCAGGTATTCTATCAAGATTCATTTCTGTCGGCAGCATTCGAACGCTTTTGTCATGAGCTCTTAACTGTGGAAGCTGAGCTATCACTCTGCACTGATGACTTCTCAGGTGCACCAGATTTGGAATCGAGCGCATATTGTTATTGGGATAGTTTGGTGGTACATGAGTTGACTACTAGTCAGTGAAGTTTTCAGTAGTTTTATAGTAGCTTAATGGTGATTGGTTATTCTTTTCTTTTAGATGAATAGTGTTCACGAAGGCAAGACAAATTTTGACGGCAAAGACTTCAACCCATCAATCATTTTGAACCAAGTCCGTGACATACTCAATAGATCCGATATGAATCATGAAGACAGTGCTTTTGTCTTCAACATGGGCGTCCATTTTCCGATCTCTCTTAACTTTACAACTTTTAAGGCACTCGTTCACGACGTCATACAATTGCTTCTTGCTGCGGATGAAATTAGTGATGAAATTGGATCACGTGACATGACTCCTGAAAAACAGGATGGCAGTACACCGACAAGCAAGGCAGAATCATACTCAAGAGAAGGCTCAAAGAAGAGAAGATTTAAGGCTTATTTGATATGGAGAACAACATCAGCTGTTCAGATAGAGAAAATCGTAAAATACGCAGGAGCTGTGAACCTTACATTGGCAAGATTTGAAACATATCAGGTACTAATGAATAAATAATAAATGGAAAGAATAATGGATCTAGGAAAGACCATTTCCGCTGTATTAAAATCTTCCAGGATTTACTTTCATTAAACCATAAATTAAACTTTCTCATTCAAAATTTATGCCCAAAAGAATATTTTAAAAATTTAAGATAACGTGGGAAAATTAGAGAAAAAAATGTCATGTCGCGTCATCTTCGTCTCTTTAAAATATACTGTTATGCATCCTTTTATAGTTGCTAGCGTAAGACGTACATCTGGTAGTTATGCATGATGAATCCAAGCCAGACAAGAAGAAACATTTATGGATGATTTCCTTTTTTTTTCAGAGGGTGCATCTGTTTCAATTGTATGCCAATTCAGCCATGTGCAAAGCAGGATTGCCATTATTAGACGTATATCCCGTGACTGCAGCATATCCACAAGGTACACTAGACGCAGTTCACTTTGACACGCAAGCCTTTGTTTCTGTGGCAGAAACCTTGGAAGGATTCTTTAGTGCTAAGAAAAATGCTAATAACATGTATTTTAATGAAACTTTAACTTCATAATCTATTACTAAAAATAATAAATAAATAAAGCGAAAGACACTAGAGAAAAACGTTTACGCATGCGTGCCTTTCAGCACGCTTTCCAAGAATAGACCTTGTTTGTTGTGCCCATTTCAGACCACGTGATGCCACTCTTGGGAGTTGATTCTTTCATGTGTAAATATTTTAACAAAAGAACATTTTTCAAGGGAATGTCATGTGGTCTGAAATGGGCAATTTGCATACGAAGGTAAAGAGGTCTATTTACAAGAGTTTTAATGAAAAATATCATATTCGTTTTCTCCGAGTATACAAAAAAATTCTTGAGTATACTTTTGTGAGACCAAGATACTGTATTTTTAAGACATTACGAAAGAATGAGCCTTAAGTTTCAAGAACTGACTTTAAGTTTTGGCTCTTTGTGAATACTTTTTTCAGGCAAGTGTGAAAGTCAAATTTGCTTATTTTTACAATAGCACGAAGACGCTTTTGACTAATTTCCACACGGACGTAGAGCGTGCGCAGACGTTTTTCACGCGTGTCGGGGGAAATGTATTCTTGAGTCCACTCGCAGGACCATATTTGGTAGTTGGTCATATTGATTTTAGCAAAGTACCCGAATGGAAGGGTAATATCATAAAATAGTTGGGGTCGCTTAGCAACAACAAATAAAAGTTTGTTTCTTGCATAATATATAAGGACGGTTGGTTGAATTATTCGTAAGTAGCTTTCTTTGTGCGTTCGATGTAATGCACCAATACACCAGTTTCGCATTCGATACAAACCGCTGTTTTTGAAGACCACAGACTCTTTTGCACAGGGTTAGCCTCGTTTATAAGTCAGCTATTCATAGACATCAAATAAAAAAATAAATATAAGAGATACTATATCTTTTATCGCTGGTCGAAGTTAACTTTGGCAATAATTCATTAAGGATGAATAGGAGTATTAGGACGACTTTTCGGCCTACTATATTTTGTTATTCATTTGGTCAAGTTGCCTTTTATCCGCTTTGAAATGTGGGTTGCTTGACAACATGTATGGTTCTTAAACATGAATGTCGTATTTGGTCTGGCACAAGTTACATTCCTAGGATAAGGTGTGACGTGATTCAGGTTGCTTGGCAAAAAGTATAACGCGTGTGTTGCTTAGTGACAAGCATACTTTAGGGTTGATACAAATAATACAATATTTGGTTATTTGTCGGGAAATTTCCCAACCCTAGGTATTCCATATTTGGTCATTCCTTGCGTAAGTTACTTCCCCTAGCATAAGGTGTGTCGTGCGCGTTGCTTGGCAACAAGTATGCCTCTTAGAAAGGAATTCAAATATTTCCATATTTGGTCATTTCTTGCGTAAGTCACTTGCCCTAGTACAAGGTGTGACGTGCGCGTTGCTTGGCAACAAGTATGCTTCTTAGAGAGGAATTCAAATATTTCCATATTTGGTCATTTCTTGCGTAAGTTACTTGCCCTAGTACAAGGTGTGACGTGCGCGTTGCTTGGCAACAAGTATGCTTCTCAAAAGGAAATTCAAATAATACAATATTGGGTCGTATTTTGCGAAAATTCTTTACCTCGTATAAGGTGTGTCGTGCGCGTTGCTTGGCAACAAGTATTCGATTCTTAAACGAAGGCTCAAAATTTTTGTCGCGTCGTAATGTAGGTCAATTAAGGTATCTCTGGGTGATGCCAGGATTAACCTTGAATGGCAAAACAATCTTTCCTCAGTTTGCTATATAAAGCCATTTTTATCGCCGGTCGAAGTTAACTTTGGCACTAATTCATTAATGATGAATAGGAGCATCACGACGGCTTTTCGGCCTCGACAACACGATGATAGGAAAAATCACATTTTTGGTTCTTCGTTGCCGCCAGTCCCAAGAGGAAACGTTTTTCTCTCTGCAAATCCTTTACTCACAGCTAAAGAATCATTTTCCGGAGAACAATCTGAAAAATCGACCGAGGAGCCAGAAGTCGAACACGTCAATGATTTGTTTCTAAACACAATGCTAGAGGATGTGAAACTTTCTCTCCACCAGTACCGGCAACAGTGCATTGAGAAGACAAACAGTTGCAAAAATGAGAAAGGAAATCAAGAAGAGCAGATTAAAGAAAAGAGTGAACCATCTTACTAATATTCTACTTGTATCTGTATATAGCTATTTCAAAAAAAGGTTGGTGAAGGTTTTGTTGCATGTTGAATGCCAAGCCCGAAATACACCATAGGCGATAATAATATAATCAGCGCCATTAGTTACTATCAAATCATGAAAAAGAATAATTAATACACATGAAATCAAAAGTAATTTTCAAATTGTTATAATCGGTACAATTCAGAAACTGTAACGTGGTAAAAAAAAGCACAAGAGAAAATGTAAAGGAATTCAGACGGCATGGTTAATTAGATGTCATTATATTTAATTTCAAATAGTGAAAGAGAATGAATAATACACGTGAAATTAAAAGTAAGTTTGAAATTGTCATAATAGTCGACCGTTTTCCTTTATCACTATTTTCGACTTCGTGCACTCTAAAACAATAGATGATATCAAAGAATGTACGGAATTTGAACATCTTTAGAATTTGAACAAAACATGCTTGTATTTCATAGTTGTAATTAACAATGATTCGGGCTATACCAATGTACATCACTTACGTAAGTTGAACTTGTGACCTGACTACAACTATTGTTCAGCAACAATGAAATTCAAGGATCTTTTGTTCAAATTCTAAAGATGTTGAAATTCCGTAAAATCTCACCTGATCTCACTGATCTCATTGTTTTTAGAGTGCACGAAGTCGAAAATAGTGGTAAAGCAAAAAGGTCTAATCGGTACAGTTATTCATAATGTAAAACGTATCAAGAAGAGCAGGAATTTGTGGTACAAAAAGATTTTTCAAACCGACGAGATTTAGCACCAATTTTGTATATTGCTTGCTTTATCAATATGATTCTGTATGAATAAAACTAGCCAAAAAATTTCAAAAATTTATTTAATGAACACGAAATATCACATGGCTCAATAGCCAACTTCCGAGATATATGCTTCGCTTGTTATGCAAGGTTTCAGTACGAAGCTCTGTGCTAAAATAAATCTATTCTTTTCTCTTGCCACGAATCAGAGCATTTAGCACGGAGCCTCACTTTTAAACCTTTGCGCATGACGAGCGAAGCATGTCTCGGGAGTAGGCTATTCAGAGGACAAGACTTTGAATTTCAAGCTGGCCTTACACAGTACCGCACGAATTTTTAACTGTTCACATATTTGACCAGTACATACAATTAACCCGAAACCATCTTTTCTGTTGAATGCGTTTGAATTTTTGTACGGATAGCAAAGTTCTGTGTAAACGAAACACTAAAACGTACGACTTTTTGAACAGTTAGGAATTTGTCCTGTACCGAGTAAGGCAAGCCTAAATTCTAATGAAAATAAAATTTTATCGTTTTGTCCTCTTAATAAAGCTCCATTTGGAATATCCTGCAAGGGCTCATTACTTTTTACTGAGAGATTAGTGTTTCTAGTTTAGAGTCAACATTTTATTGACTGATTTTTTTGTAACGAAAAATAAAGAACATGAGTGGTTGACCGATGTAATTTTCGGGTTAATCTACTATTTGGCTTGTTGTAATAATTGTTTAAAAAATTGTGGCAAGTTTGAAGAATTTTTAACTTTCAGCCGTATGCCGGCTATTTACTTGCACGTTCAAGGTCTCCGGTGCACGCACGAACCGACCCACCACAGCGCGCGTACCTCGATGCTTAGCCAATCGGCCCTTTCTGCAAGTCTCTTCCCAATACAAAAATACTCTTTTCCAAAAATTTAAAGAAACAAGCTGAATCACGTGATGCAGTATGAGAAAACTAAAGCAAAACTTTGGCATCCATCTCTTCGAATTCCGAGAGATATATGACTTTTAAGAATTGGGCGAGGGCCGCTCGAATTACAACAACAATCCTTTTCGCAGTTAGTTTTACAATCAGCTGGTTAGCATTGCATAATATAAAAATAAAATATCTATCTATTTCTCGTGTTTTCTGGTGCAATAATTGTAGGTTCTCCTGCTACAGTCTCTATTTGTATTCCAGGATCATTGTGTTTTGTTATGTGATAAGTGAAAGTGTGTCTGAGATTGACTCCTTAGATTTCTATTAGTAAGATCAAGTCACCTAAAGATAACAATATTTGGTCCAGTCCAACCTTTTCTACCAGAATCCCTCTAGCTGTTCGCAGCGATTACTTCATATTTCAATTTCGTATTCCCAAGGTCTGTTTTCCGATTCTATTTCAAGGGCGGATCCAGGGTGAGATAGATTGGGTGGCTAGCCATACCCCTTTGGGGTTGATAAGAAAAAAGGATAAGGTACGTCCTAAGAAGGACGCTATGATGCCTTTCTAGGTAACAGCCACCCCCTTGAAATCGTTCTAGATCCGCCACTGCTGTCTGGATCCGCACATTCAGATCTGAACACTTTTTCTATGAGTTCCCAAGGATGGCACTCTCCCATGAGATATATCCTCATAGTGACTATATTACTTGATTATTTGATTCGAATCCCTGGAAATAGATTATCCAAGAGAGCAGGCTTATGGAGTGCTTACTGATTACAATTCTGTTGTCAGTTCAGGATTTGAACTTCTCCTTATTGCTTCAAAAGCGAAGGTAGGATCATGAAGCAGGGTGTCCTTGGAGGAGGAGGAGGGATTAATAAGTTGTGATGTGCTGTCGGTGTGAGAATGAGTTGGAGAATCGCCATTGTGTTCTTCATTAACTTCTGGAATGGAGTTATCTGCAAAATCCCTATGAGGCGGCAGAACTGCATTAATGTAGTCAGGGTCGTCGTCATCAGAGTTGATGGACACCTCTTCGGAAGCTAGTGAACCAGCATCGGAATCCGGGACAGGTGGGGGCGGCTCTGTTGGTGGGGGTGGGAAAAAAGTCCCAAAATTAACCTTGTCACTGGAATCAAAGAAATCTTCTTCCTGACCATGCTCGTCATGTTCATCATTATGATAGGCATCATTGATATAGTTCATGACGTCAGGTGTGGTCTGGACTTCCTCGGAACCAACAGACGAGGTTTCGTCATTCATGTTAACGAACCCTTCATGGGCTTCCTGTTGTTTTACAAGAAATTAGAGTTACTAAATTTTTTCTGGTTTGTATTAAGACTCATTATGTTTATGGTCTCTATGAATGCGCCATTCAGCTACGAAAGAATGGCAAGTTATCTCGTGAGCTGGAGCTAGTTGTATGAAGCCCGAATAAGTTATCCACCTCATAAGCACTATCTGGCGAATGAAGAACTTCTATTCGAGCTTCGTGCAACCGAATCACGCCATTTGGATAAAGTTTATCTGCTTGGATAATGATTTATCCGGTGGACGGTGCTTATTTGGGTTTCGTAAAGGCCGATTTACACGGTACAACTTTTTATTCCAAGGCTTTCGCATGGAATCTGCTTATCCCCCGCTTATAACACGAATTGCGTCGTGTAAATCAAGTGCACCCTACAACCTGCTACAACAGTTGTGAGCAAGTTGTAGGGCTGATTTACATGACACAATTCGTATCGTAAGCGTGGCGTAAGCAGATTGCATGCGACCGTTGTAAACGAATGTTGTGCCGTGTAAATTGGCCTTAAGACTGGCTCCTGAATTCCACGAATCCCACGTTATACGCATGCGCATAAATTAGTAATACGTTTGGAGTATGTTGTGGAGCGGTTAAATAGTTTCTTCACAATTACTTGATAATTTAGTTGATAAAAAGTTTTAAAAAATCGCTTTTGCAAATAAGAGGAGATGTTGATTTTGGTTGCATAAAAATAACTTATGTTTCCCATTCTCTTTGGCGGGAAAAAGTTTTGTGACGTCATCAGAGAATACCGCCTATTTTATGACCGTTTAGAAAGCTCAACGCTTCACTAGTTTTTATAAAAAATTCCTTTTATTTGTTTACATAAAAAAATTGTGACATGAGTATAAATAGCTATTTCTATATGTTTTATCGAAGCATGAAAATCTGAATTTAATTTTAAAAAATTGACTCTGTGAGTCTCTACTTTATCTTACATTTCATGTGAAATATGTTTTTCAGACGAATAGTTTTACATCATTTTCATGATTAGTTTATTATTTATACTAAAGAGATTTATGATCATAAAGTGGTTTAATGATCATGACAGCCATGCTGGAAAACAGGAACAATGCAATGTTTTTGAATAACAAGAAATTTGATTTCACCGTTCGAAACGGCTTTTCCACCATTTTGAATAGGTCTCACCACAGGTAGCCCAATAATTAAAAATGACAAAAATTGCGTGCGCAGATGTGATTAACCGCTCGTATTACCTTAATGTTTTGTCCTACAACATGGCTGTCTTGAAATCGCTTTATACTGAGTCAAAATGAATGCGAATATTTACAGGGTTATTCTAAGTGTAAAAATCTATAAATCTATGTTAAGAGAAGGATTACAATGAGAACCGTTTATATTTTTAAGGGTTGGTTTAAGTTCTTTTATAATGCCGTTGTTCTGTGTTGGGTTTAGTGCTCGCTCCTGTTAAAAGATATCATTAATTCATTAGAAGTTATTAGTCTCAAACATATATCAATATAATTATTAACATCATTACCATTCATTGGTTAGATTGAAGTTCAAAAAGTTTTAAAAGCGTTAATAAAAATTTCATTAATAATAAGAGTTAATAGGCAATCCGCATTGAAGTTCAACTTTTGAATTCCAGTTCCATCGTGGAACGATGCTCGCAAAACGTGGTTTATTTAAGTAGTACACATCAGTCCTTTATTATTCTTTCTGTCCTTTTAGAAATTGCAACTTTTATTTTCTCACTCACTTATTTGCACTTTCCTATCCTATTCTCATTCTATTCCCATTCCATTCCCATTCTATTCCCATTCTATTCCCATTCTATTCCCATTCTATTCCCATTTTATTTTCATTCTATTCCCATTCTATTCCTATTCTATTCCCATCCTATTCCCATTCTTTTCCCATTCTATTCCTATACTATTCCCATTCTATTTCCATTCTATTTCCGTCCTATTCCCATTCTACTCCCATTATAATCCCATTCTATTCCTGTCCCATCCTATTCCAATTATACACTTTTTTATTGCACGATAGTTGGCAGTGGCTTGTGGACTAACTTACCTGTGCAGACTCGACGTGTCTTAATTTACTGACAGGCATATTACCATCGATATTAATGCTGAAAACAAGCAGACCAAAATACATTAATATCCTGACAAAAATTAATGAAGTTGATTGAAAATATGGCTGGTCTATTGCTGGGTTTCAATCAGCTGATAAAAGTCTTTTTTTTCCTTCATTATTTTAGATATTTGCTCCAAATGGTGGTCAAACACTGACCACCATGTGATGTCAACCAGAAAGAATTCTATTGAAAACTTGTGATTTAATGGAAATGACGTCAACTGATCATGAAACCAAGCAATAGGCAATGTGCATCAAAGCTCTAAAAGCACTCTGGGATAGTGAGTTCTTTAAACATGTAACAGGGAAATCAAAGGAACTATCAGAATTACTCTGTTATTTTCGTCTGCTGAAATCCTTTCATTTCACTAGAAAATGTCGAAGGAAAAATTGTCAGGTGAATTTTTAGAGGAGCCAAAAAAAAGAGTAAGAACTCACTGTCCCATCATGCTTTGTGCACATTGGCTATTGGACCATTAAACGAACGGATTTCATATGAGTGGAAGATTTGAGACTGAGCATGACTGTTGAATAGTTTTGGCCAATCAAAATACACAAATACATTAGCTTTCCATTCACAATGTTGTTGCAAGAGTCATGTGATACGTTTCCAAGCCATTCAAAATCTCTTCTAATAGATTTCTTCAGTTGTCTTATATCAAAAAGATGTATTGAAGTATATCAGGCTACAAAGTATAAAGTATATATGCAAGCATGCTGCACTGAGACAAACACGGCACTGATACCAGGAACTGCTGCTTGGTGCCTTAATAGACTCCTTGCAGCACGTCGGAATACAGCTCAATTGGGAGGAGAAAGCAACAGGTTCCAATTCTCAGGAGATTGAAATTTTTTGTTTTGTACTCTAAATTGAGCTGATTTGACGTCACATGCAAGGGATTTATTATTTTTTAACAACAGACATTGCGAAGGCAATTTATAATTTACTTAACTCATATATTTAAAAAAAATTAAAAGTATTTTTTATCTACAGCTTTTTAAGTATTTATTTTTAGTGAAACACAACAATTTTTATATTTAAAAAAAAATATTGAATAAACGACATTTAAAATCTACACTAAATTATGTATATTAAGAAAATATTTAAACATATTTATAGTATCTTTATTTTAAATTGTTTGTTTTTTAATTTTGAGATGATTATTTTAGTTTAATAAAATTAAAGAGGAAGGTGGAAATGGCTAACGCCCTAGTAATTTTTTCTCTTCTTCAAGAAAAAGATCAAGTATCATGGCTGTATAGCAACTCCGAGCTATGCTGTGACAGGTTGATGCAATTTTTGCATTGGAAAATACTTCAGGCCCCGGTCACACGGACGCGGTTTCATTTGTAACCGTGTTATTTTCTACTCGGTTACGCCTTGCGTTTACACGACATCGATTGAATGTGAAATAGTCTCTTTCACATTTCCCTGCGCCATCTTGAAAGGTAGGCGTCCCTTTGCGTCGAAGCGAGACGAACGAGCTTGCAATGATAGAGACCTTTCAGTTTTAACACCTTGGACAATTATTCACATGTCTCTTTCATTGCAAGCTCGCCATTCGCGCGTCTCGCTTCGATGCAAAGGGACGCCTACTTTTCAAGATGGCGCAGGGGAATGTGAAAGGGACTATTCGACATATAAACTGGGCCTTAGGGGGGAAATCGAAATCGACTTATGTTGGTGACAAGCTGTCAATTCTTCAAGATAACTTCATGTTTAACGCAATTAAGTTTGGTTAGATATGGACGTTAATTTATTTCATTAGCAGAATATTAGCGACAATCAAGACGTGGTCATGCGTGGACAACTACACAAAGAAAAGAAAAGAGTCCATGCGATGTTACTAACGTTATCGGGTGATACCAGGGAGGTGGGTGATACACGGTTCGACAAGCGTCCACTGTGTCTCTTGCTAGTGGTGCCCAAAGAGAGATATTAGTATTCATATTAAGGATATTAGGAAATATTATTACAATAGAGGCTTAGCACCATCACGTGATGGCAGCCATGACAGGTGACAGGAACAATAGAGTCTTTCCCCCTGGGAAACTGAATTCTTTCTTATGTAAATCATATTAGACCAGATTCATATGTTCCTGCCTCCTGTCATGGCTGCTATCACGTAATGGTGCAAAACCTCTATAATTTAATTATCAATCGGCTGTAATCAATACGTTAATACTGCATGGTCTAAACCTGGGCCATGAGTAATGAGTTTAAAAGAGGGTCTGGATGGGGGTCCAGCGGTCAGTTGTCAGTTAAAATTTCGCTTATTTGTCAGTTATCAGTTAATACATTTTAGGTCATTTGTCGTTAAATAATAAATAACGAATAATATAGAAATAATAAATGGGGATTAACAGTAGTTTCCTCAGAGTGACTCTTCTTCCACAGCATTCCAAATACAATTTCGAAAAACCGGAGAACCCGGAAAAACCCTCGAAGCACAGGCTAGGAGAAAGCTAACAACAACTCTACTCACATACGACACCGAGTCTAGGACTCGAACCCGGGTCGCCTTGGTGAGAGGCGCGCGCTCTCACCGCTACGCCACCCGTGCTTCCCGTCAGTTGTCAGTTTACCCCATTCAGACACTGTTGAAACTTGATGATATGAAATTAGACAAAAGTTCGTTCTTGCTCACTTGGTACTGATGTAGGAAAATTATTATTATTATTATTATTATTATTATTATTATTATTATTATTATTAATATTATTATTATTATTAATATTATTATTATTAATATTGGTTTTACTTGAGCATGCGTTAACATATGTCATTTTAAGAAGATTATATACATGTTTATTGAGATTATTTTTATATATGCTTTTATTTTGAAGTTTTATTAAACTTTCCCATTTCAGACCACTCCTTATTCTCTTATGTATTATTTCTTTGTTTAACGTTTGATTGTTACGTTTGATTGGATGAATTAAATGGGAACATAAATAATGAAATTGGATAAATATGCTGGAATTGACAGTGGATTCCACAGAGTGTCTCTTCTTCCACTGGATTCCAATTGGAATTTAGAACTTAAACTTTGAAATAACAAATTTAAGGTGTGCCTCAATCAAAGATTCTAATTCCCAAAATACGCAAAATGATACATAAAATGGGAAAAGTTTTGACAACCACAGTTTACATTCCCATTTCTGGTTTAGTACTTACAGTATTTAATATAACGTCATGCATTATACACGACTTTACTTTTACACATTTATTGTTATGTTAAGTTTTTATAGTTTCATATTAGTCAAGTTTGGCTGTAGAAAATTTAACAGACCTTTCTCGAATAGCCCCCCTCACAGTTCCCGGCCACATGTTGAAAAGGTAGCCTGGCCTTCGCATCGAAGCTATACGAACGGTGAACTTGCAATGATACCGAGACATTTTTTAACACCTTGGACAATTATTCACAGGTCTCTATCATTGCAAGCTCACCGTTCGTCTCGCTTCGATGCCAAGGCCCGGCTACCTTTTCAACAGGGCGCAGGGAACTGTGAAGGGGACTATTCGCTTGAGTGATCACGAAACAATGGTTCCAAGTCGAGGTTGGATTTGATAAAATATAAATTATATATAATACAAGTTCCTTAAAGTCCTTTATATTCCTTTTATGAGAAGAAATATATTCGTACTATTTGCCAGCTGCTCTGAAATAGTGACGTAGAATTACGTCACTGCAAAACTGAAGTGTCATGAAGCCTGCGAAAATTGACTCATAAAAGTTATATCTGAGATAAATCCAGATTTTTCAGAAGAGGTATTTTGATATTTTCAATACATTTACTAAGATATTCTTTAGTGAATGGGAAAATAAAGTAAAGAAATAACCGTTTTCCGAGTCGCCGGACTACTAGGGATGACACTTCAGTTTTGCCAATTTTCTCGATTATCATTCGCTAATATTTTTTCTCAGATCAGCTGGTGCAGCTTTTAGAGATGAAACTTCAAAATATATTAAATGTAATTTAGTTCGGGATCAAAGATCTAGAATTGTACTTACTAGTGTGCCTCGTCGCTGAAAGTAACTCGTGCATTTTTTCGTATTCTTTCTCGCTCGCGTCTTTTCCTTCAAAATGGAGAAAAATAATTCATGGAAAACACAGGAGATTGATTAATCATACAAGATATTGATTGTCAAAAAGTAGAGTTCGATGTTGACCGAATTCCTTGGTAAATATTTAGACCATAGATGGGTACCCTGTGTGTTGAGGTCAGCGATACTTTCCATCGATCAGTGAGAACTTTAAAGCCCTAAATGGGTATCCTGTGGTGAGGTACGTTTCACCGACCACCGATCACAAAATCCGACCGGAAATAAGTATCTAAACCATAGTTATGGATAAAAAGTTAAATTTTACACCGTAAAAAATAAGAGAGATCACTTACTGACGTTTCGGACGCTAGTCCTTCGTCGGAGTAAAAGAGAGAATAAGTTAAAGGGATTCTTCCTTCCAATAAGGATCCTGGCACTTTTCGTTGTTCTCGTAACCGTTGTTATACTTGTCCGCATATTGTTTCTCACACTTCTATTGTTGGTCCCAAATCGTCACTCAAAATCACTGATCATTTTGAATGTACCACTTTCAATGTCATCTACTGCATTAAATGTTCTCGCTGTAATCTTTTATATGTTGGTGAAACTGGCCGTCGTTTCGGTGATCGTATCCGCGACCATCTTTATGATATTCGTAAGAACGATCAAACCAAACCAGTTTCCCGCCATTTCAACTTACCTAATCATTCACTTTCCGACTTCATTGTTTTCGGTTTGTCTTTGGTTAGCGGCAACAATGATTGTCGCAAAACCAAAGAGATGCGGCTCATTCACCTATTGGGTACTCATAATCCCAATGGGATGAATGAACGCTTCGCTTTTAATTAATCCATTCTTTTGTCTTTTTATCATTTCTTATTGTTTTTTTCCTGTAATCTTGCCTACCTTGCTCTCATTGGTTATCTATTTTCTATCTTCATCATATATACACTACCTTCCAATCTTATTCTCTCTTTTACTCCGACGAAGGACTAGCGTCCGAAACGTCAGTAAGTGATCTCTCTTATTTTTTACGGTGTAAAATTTAACTTTTTATCCATACTGTTTCATTAGAAACACCGACGCAGCCCACACTAGCTTACCGCTAGTTATCATCTCTAAACCATAGTTAGGTAATCGGTACTTTTCAGAGATCACAAAAGACCGGCAAGGGGGTAATATATAGATGGGTACCCTGTGGTTTGTGTGGTGAGGTCAGCGGTACTTACTTGATAAGAATGACAATCATTATAATTCCACCAACACCAATCAGTAAAGCCAGGCATATCATGGCACCAACTATAGCTGATAAGCCACCTGTTGAGGTCCGCTTCCCAGTTTTGGGAGGCTCATAAGTTCTTATGTACCATTTTTTATATTTTTTTTCTATGTCGTCCTTTTTTCCTTCAAGTGACCTGTAAAGAAGGAATAGAGAGTTATGGCAAACTTTGTTAAAAAAGGCTTCGGTTACAAGACAAAGAAGATTAATATCAGTCGAAAAGCCATAGTTTTTCCACGAATTAGAATATTAGCATATTAGCATGTGTTTTCTGGCTTGGTTTGTTTGCATTTCAATCCCATGATGCACAGTCGTGACGTCATCCGTGGAAAGCGCTATGAAAATTACAATGACAATGACAGTGAAAATGACAATAAGCAAATAAGAAAATAAACACTATTTACTTTGTAATTTGGGCAGATGTCAATTCCGTCTTACTGCAATTCTTTACAGCATTAACAATAATCTCCGACCTGTTGGCAAATATTTAACATTTTAATAAGGGGTTTTTAAATGAATGGCTTGTGGATAAACGATCAAAGGGCACACGAGCACGGTCACGGCACTTTCGTATAGAATGTGTTCAAGGTATTAAGAGATTTGTTCTTTTAAAATTACTTACGAATTGTCATCTCGTTCTTTGGGTCTGACTGACTTTATAAAAGCCTTCCCTCCAGTCAAATCATCTAGGACACTAAAACAAAAGGAAGCAAAACAGACTTTCTTCAATTATGTGAAATACCGCTGAAGGTTACTGGACCGCAGACTCATTTATTCAGGTTTCGCCTCACATTAACGTCAAAATAATCACAAACAACTGTAACGTAAATATAATCAAATTCGGCAAAAACAATAAAGTATGTCTTACAACCCGAAATGCGAGGAGGGTGTTTTGGAGTTGGAGCATATGTTTGTTTACGTGCAGCATCCCCCCCCCCCTCTCCCCGCTTCTTCCCTGGGTTCGATGATTACCACCAGGCTAACCCTAGTTGCACAGGGAAACAAAGTAAAACGATTGCTTGCATTATATTATATAATTATCAGTTTACCTTCGAAATTCTTCGATGTTTTTAAGGATAAAATCTTGAGGAACATCAGCTGTTATCACCAAACTATGAGACTCTCTGAGAACAAAGACCTAAAAAAAAAGGAAGAAACGTAAGTTAGAGAGCTCTTGGTCTCTTGCACATGACGTCATCGTCGCCATCTTGATTTGGAACGATACAGGTGATATCCGTCAAAAAGGACCACTGTTATCTCAGGAAAACAATTGTTTAACTTGGGATCCCTGTGGGAATTTATATATGAGCCGCTCGTATCACAGGGTTTTTATCACATCAGATTAAAGCATTCTTAAAACTGTAAATTAAGTCACTGCCGTTTTTAATGTTATGTATTTGTTTTCTTTGTCAATGATAACGTAGGTTAGCTTCTGCGCATGCTTCGTTGCTACTGCTGCCAAGTATTAAATATCAGCAGACGAGTTGCTTTTGCCACAGGTATATATTCGCTTTTATCATGCGACGGCCGCATTGGTTGAAACGATATGCTTTGAATCCCTTGGGTCCCCTTGCCCTCGCTTTGAGGCGTTTCAGAACGTTCAAAAACAGGCCTTTGCTCTCACTGGAATAAATACGTGTTAATAACGTCATGTATCCGGTTTATGATTATTTTTTACTTACACATAAGTTTGCCTCCTTTGTTGAAGTTTTAGATTGGGTTGCTTTGTCTTTGGCTTTAGCTTCCAATATATAAAGTTCTCCCTCCTTTTCTTGAAACGAGTTTGCACTGCGCAGACGACCAGAGACAGTTTCCAAGTAGAACAAATATTCGGCTGGATTTTTTGTGAGCTCGTAAGTAACTTCCCCGTTTGCGCCACTGTCGGCATCTGTAGCCTAGAAAAAAATATGCAAGTATGGTATTCTGCTTATCATAGACACAAATCGAATAACCTCGGAGAATTAAACGCGAAGACTGTGTACGAGCTTGTTTAGTTTATTATTAAACCAGCTAAGAGTGGAGGAAGGATCCAGATATAATTTAGAAAGGAGGTTAAGTTTTGAACCAGACTACCTGTATCCCCTGTTTTTCTTCTTCTCAGGAAGAGAGGGGTTCGGGGACTCATTCCTAAAGTTCGCCCGCCGAAAACTTATGACTTTGAATTCAAAGGAAAACAGTCTTTTTCTGAAGACTTACGACTAAAGCATTCGACGCCAGAACTGGAATGCATAAGATGATTTTTGGGTATATAAACCGTAGAAAAATAATGCTAAATAAACTCGTGAAGCACACATCAAAAAGTAATAGCTCCAGTCAGATACGATGGTGAGTATGTATTGATGACTGAACACAAAACTATCAGGGCATCAGCAACGTACACCACCCGTACTCCCATTCAATTAACTATGATGTATCAGCTACTTACTGAGACAGTTAAGATAACCTGGTCATCGCTGGTGTCCTTGTATACTCCTGAAAATGATCAAAGTAGCAGTTATATTTACGAAGGCCTGTGGAAAACCGGAGAACCGGGAGAAAAACCCTCGTGTCATATATAGAGATTATCACATGTTAAGAGCCTGATATCGTTTTTATTTGAGTGAGTGATCTGATATGGAAAACGAGTGAATGAAAACGCTATCAGGCTCTAAACATGTAATAATTTGTTTATTACACATTTAGGGTCGATACATAACACACAAGAAATATTTTATTGTCATAAATATCAGTTTACCGTTTACCGTGAAGTGATATCGTACCACTTCACTGATATGGTGTTTATTCACGGCTTTATTTCACGGATATCGACCCTAAATGTGTAATAAAATGTCATACCATTTCGTATCCTCTTCATCTAGAGGTACTTACCTCCCAGGTAGTCAGTTTTGGTAAAATCAGGTGGATACAGATTCACCCCAGCGCTTGTAATGGTGATGTATACAAGAGCTGACCCTGAACGAGGTGACTGTCCATTATCTTTTGCATCGATGATCAACTACAAAGAGAAAAAAATCACACTGGAGTTACTTTTTTTGCTGTCCTTCCCTTTTAAAACGAGTACATATTTCTGCTCATGATCATCCAATCAAATGCTCCATCGCCGTGTCTTTACGATATTGAGGCGACACGGCTCATTCTCATAGCTACACGAAATTTGGTCTAACAACCACCATTCGCGTCATGACACGGTAAAGTTTATTTAACAGTTTAAGATATACTATTTGATTTGGAGTTAATTATTCTTTCTTGCAGCTGGTGGTGAATTAGGAAGGCCACGCGAATCTAAGACCGTGTATACACTACCATGGTAACCAAATATGTGTAAAATTTCAACAATGACCTGCAATTGGTTATCATTCAGTGTTAAAACGTGTCTAACTAAGGTTAAACTTCAGTCAAAAACTAAAGAATAAACCCGGGCTTACTGTGGATAGGTCTAGCCTAGGCTGATAAATCAATGGCGCACTACGGTGTCACCATATTGACCAATGTTGAATCATGAGGCTCAGCTGCAGGGCCGTAGCAAGCCTTGAAAAACTGGGGGGCACAAAGCAACACGTGACCACGAAAAAGGAAAGCTTAATTCTATACTTGCTTTGCTTTTTTGGGAAAACTGGTGGGCTCCAGCCCCCCCCCCCCCCCCCTCTCAACCCCTCCCCTTGCTACGGCCCTGAACTTATACTAAAGAGCGTTTAATTTTAGTGCAATAAATATTAACATTCATTAAAATATACGACACTACTTCTGTGTTAATTTTTTCCTACCGTGTATTTGGGTCTTTCCTTGAAACTCAGACCTCCAGTGGCTTTGATGACACCGGTAGTTTGGTCAATGACAAATTTCCCAAAACTGCCTTCCATAATGCTGTAGCTAATTCTGCTGTTTTCACCTATATCTGAATCATTAGCTATCACTTGTGTGATCTGCAAACCATCTGCGGTGTCCTGAAAGACAGATGCCAAGTTTATTGGTCAGTTAATCAGTGTCTGTCAGTATTTTTTTGTAAGCTTACAAAACAAGTTCCAAGGACTCTTGCCAGAACTAAATTTGTAAATCTTGCAGTTTTTCTATCAATGCGTCAATAAGCCCTGCTATCCTCACAGTGGATTAAGCACCGATCCTTGGGGAACTCCACAGCTTTACTTTGGCAGATGGAACATTAATAGAAATGCATGCACATTGTTTTTTTCCTAGCCAAAAAAAGATTTTATCTAAAAGGACTTTCACGCGCCCATTGATATAATAGCAAATAATCTATAATGGGTGAATCATTAAGTTTTTGTATCACCGAGATCTTACCTCAAATCTTACACTAGTAGGATTCAAATTTTTCTCGAAGGATTTTCAGACTTTACACTGTAATGTTATGAAAACTTACCTCAGGAACTGTAACATTCGTGAGTCTAGAAGTAAAGACCGGTGAGTTATCGTTAACATCCTGTACGTTGATTATGACAGTAGTAGTGTTGGTCATAGGTGGAGACCCTCCATCATAGGCTTGGATAGTCAACGTGTACTGAGCAGTTGTCTCTCGGTCTAGCAATTTTGATATTGATATTTCTCCCGTACTGTTATCGATGGAAAAATAGCCTGAAAAAGTAAATAGAGTATTTAAAAAATCCTGTTGTATGTTTAGCAAATATTATAAAAATGTTAAATGTGTTCATGACAATTCTACTAGCCAGCTGAGTTGAGCCTTAAAACAAACTCAACGCCAATCAGAATTGAAGATTCAACATTGTAAGTTGATTAGCATTTCCCATGATTCCAAGGGAACCTATGAAATATGAGTTCTTCTTTCTGGTTGGTCGAAAACGCAAAACAAAAATAATTGACCCATAGCTCCTTTCGGGGAACGCGATCCACTTTATCGTGAAAACGCACTCTTCACACTTGACGTGCCGTGCCGTGCCGTGATCGTGACGACTGACGTATGACAATCATACGATATTTCTACTCTGCATAGCTTAAGTTGCCACCAATACCCATGTATCATGTGTTCAATACTTTTTCTATAAAAAAAAAACTTAGGTTGCACAAGCGCAGCTGAGTTACCTTGTTCGTTGCCGGCTGTTATAGCATATCTAACTGTACCATTAGCACCACTATCACTGTCCGTTGCTGTAACCTTCAAAATACTTTTACCAATCTTCTGGTCTTCCTTCACGTCAACGTTATAGGGAATGGATCCTTGGAATGCAGGCGCGTTGTCGTTCATGTCCAGAACGTGAACCACTATCTATGAAACGGTAACGGAAAATAGATACAGATAATGAAATATTTAAAGATAAAAGAAAGTGCTCTATAAAATAATTAAATATAGGTTATGATAAAACATATCCTTCATTGCTATGAAGCAAACCAAAATTATATATACATATGGTGATTGTTTCTAATGTAACTGATAGTAAGAATAGTCAAAGAAATACACTTTAAAAAATGAAATAAACCTTCACTTTGAACGGTACACCGATGATAAGTGCACAAGTGCAAAGCGATATGTTTCCCTATCGTAAGTTGAAATTGAAAAAAGGAGTCCAGGAAAATAGCATCTAGCAAAATACATTAACAAGACTTGTTCGGAGTATTAATACTGATCCATTATGCGAGTAAGGAATGGAGTTTCCCAACACTATCCACTTTATCAGTATGTG
Source organism: Anthopleura xanthogrammica (assembly GCA_964019055.1). Taxonomy (NCBI): domain Eukaryota; kingdom Metazoa; phylum Cnidaria; class Anthozoa; order Actiniaria; family Actiniidae; genus Anthopleura; species Anthopleura xanthogrammica. Next base: position 1,851,096 of record OZ025218.1, on the reverse strand, counting down.
TTATTTGATTGTTAAGTGCGCTTCTTTGATTGGAAGAGCTGTGGTCACATCTTGAGTGGTCTCCCATACTTGCCCCGATCTAATCCAAATAAGCTTTGGACACTCCTAAAACGCAGCACTGATGAAGATTGATGGGAAAAGGGCACAAACTCGGCTTGCTAGAAAACGCATTTTTGAATACTCCTAAAACGGAGCACTGATGAAGATTGATGGGAAAAGGGCACAAACTCGGCTTGCTAGAAAACGCATTTTTGAATACTCCTAAAACGGAGCACTGATGAAGATTGATGGGAAAAGGGCACAAACTCGGCTTGCTAGAAAACGCATTTTTGAATACTCCTAAAACGGAGCACTGATGAAGATTGATGGGAAAAGGACAAACTCGGCTTGCTAGAAAACGCATTTTTTGAATACTCCTAAAACGGAGCACTGATAGAAAATAAGGGAATATGCCTCGCTGGCAAAACTATTTCCTTAAATTTCCTTTCGTTTCCATCAAGTTTAGATGTTGCGTTCTCTTGGTGATGTGTAAAGGCTTGTAAGTACATGATGTAAATAAGGAGATGTAGTGAATATTTTCAGATTTTTCGGGTTATGTAGAGTCTGCTTGTTTTCCTTCCTTATTTTAAGATGGGAGTATTGCTTAGACGCGAGCTTTTACCATTGCGACTCCTCTAACTTTGCCATCTTTACTGAGTGTTACTCGGAGATTATACTTGTCCTTAATTTCCCTGTCCAGCGGCTTTGTGCCAACTTTAAGGTCTTTAGCAATAATCTCGAAATGACCATCGCTATTGCCATCTAAAATTGAGAAAATTGCTCCAGTGATGTTGTAGTCTTGCTCCACGACCTAAGGTAGAATTTTAGGTACGATTACAAAGTGACCAACATTGCATGACAGGTGCATTTTATGGCATGGCATACACTCTAGGCGTGTATGAAAATACAAGTGAAGAGTGTGATACTCCATGGTATGCCACGAGAAAGCATTGTGGGCATGAAGTTATATTTTTCACAACATTGAGAATACGTTTGACCCCCTGCCATCCATTATTTTCTAGGTTTTTAGTAGATGCTTATAAAGGTCCCCGTTAACTGTTTTTAACATCACATTGTGCTATTTCGTCTTGCGAAGACGCAGGTAATTCTCTCGGAGACGCATTTGAATGATATCATCCTTACCACTAAACCCATCACAACTTCATTTGGTCTATTCTCAGCAACTTGTACTGTATAGGTTTTGTTAGTCTTGGGCTCAACGCTGACAGACACGACCGCTGTTGCAGAGCGTGGTGACGAACCGTGATCACGAGCTTTCACAATGATCTACAACACAAGTCAAGGGTACATATTGGTTGCAATTTTGGTTTTGATTTTGGCTGAGGTGGTTTGTTTTTGCTATTGTTATTGTTATTGTTATTGTTATTGTTGCTGTTATCATTTTCGTTGTTATTGTTAGCATTAGAGGTGGTAGTGGTAGTGGTTGGTGATGGTCATAGGCCTGATCACGTACTTCAGTATTTAGTTTGGTGGTAGTCCTGGTCATGTTCTTTTTTTGGTGGTGGTGGTGGAATTGGTGTTTGATGATGGTCATAGTCAAGGTGTTGTTGTTTCTTTTTTGTTGTTTGTGTTAGTGGTGGTGTGCTGATAGATATGGTGATGGTGATGGTGATGGTGGTAGTGATGTTTCTTGTTTGGTGCTAGTTGTGGTTGTGGTGCTGTTAAGACATATGCATGAATGGAAGTATTGCAAGTAAAACTCGCAAGTTTCATTCCTTGCAGCAACAATACCACAGGTCAAATTTATAAGCTTTCCATTATAAAAATAACCAAGGAATGTGAATCGTGCATCGTTGCTGCAATCAAGCAAATTTGCCAAGAAATTATTAAAATCATTGTACTAAATTTTATATTTCTCTGAATCTTATTTACCGTGTATCTTGGTTTGGTCGTGTAACTTAACCCTCCAGTGGTAGTGATAACACCACTGTTAGGGTCAATAACAAACTTGCCATCAGCTCCTTCCTTTATGACATATGTAATCTTGCCATTGTCTCCACTGTCTGCATCGGTGGCTGATACCACTGCCACTTCGGTTCCATTCGTTGCCCACTACAAAACAGCCAAGACAATTTACTGAATAAAATCGCTTGCATTTTTCCATAACAAAGTTGTAGCTGCTAAGTAGTGCTTACCTCAGATAGGACTTTAGTGAAGAAAGTCTGATTGATCACCGGTGAGTTATCATTAACATCCTGTACGTTGATTATGACAGTAGTAGTGATGGTCTTAGGAGGAGACCCTCCATCATAGGCTTGGATAGTCAACGTGTACTGAGCAGTTGTCTCTCGGTCTAGGCTACCAGACAAAGATATTTGCCCGGTCGTGTTGTCGATGGAAAACAAGCCTAGACATGAATAAAGGAATATGAAATAACTTTTGTTTCTAAGATTAAATAGTATTTGACTCTGACTAAGTAACTTTTTTACTTCAAGACGTTTTGACCGTAAAACTACAGTCTTCAAGAAGTTCATCAGTTGACAAAATTTATGGCTTCTGACTGCAATTTTAGCATCTTAAAACTCATATAAAATAACTTGATCATTATGTTTGTGTGGTACTGCAAATAAAACAGCAAATATCCCGATTATCTTGTAGTTTGGACGGTTGCAACTTCATGAGGTTATACCTTATGAAATCCCAATGAAAGCCCAACGACAACCCATACCTAAATGGTAGAAATTTTTGTTTGCCCATGTGAAGTTACCTTGATTGTTTATGGTACGAATATTTACTGCATAAGCTACTGTAACTTACCTTGGTCGTTTCCAACGGTGATGGCATATTTCACAGTACCGTTAAGTCCAGAATCACTATCTGTTGCTAGGACTTTAACAATGTTTGCACCAATCCCGGAGTCTTCTTTAATGCTCGCATTATAAGGAGTAGATCTTTGGAATACTGGAGAGTTGTCATTGACATCAAGTACCAGTATCGTAACCTATTCAACAATATGAACCAGGAACTCAAGAATATGAAAGACATTTTGGGTAAAAAGATTCCTAGCTAGCAAACCTCCTCTCCAAATAACTGATTCTTTTAAGACACTGACAATTGTTTTAAAAGATGGACGTTTTCTAGGAAGAACAATAATGTAGCATTTATAGTGTGCAAATTGAATAAACTGGTAAACTAATAGAATAACGATATCAAAGAAGATTTTGAGCTCGTGAGCTAAAATGTCAAATACTAAAAATTTGAACTTTATAAAAAGAAGAATTCTGTTAAAAAGACCTGGAAGAAGAAAAGAAACGACTCACTCAATCGATCAGCAGTTTATCGAAGACGGAAATGGGCCGAAACATGAATATTGGAACTGCCATTGTGCCTGAGCCCATGAAACAAACAATATCTTTGCCCCTTTAAAATACTTTGCTTTAACGCTCACTTAATCAAACTAAGAGTATGGTTAGAATTAAGGGTTAATTCTTGTCGTGCCATGATAGTAAAGCTCAGTGCTGTAATTATTGCGTGATCATGATACTTCAAGCTCATCAATAAGGTTTTACCATCGCAACTCCTCTGGTTATCCCATCTTTTTCAACTTGGATTTCAAGTCGGTATTCATTTCGAAGTTCCCTGTCCAGTGGTTGTGAACCAACTTTAAGCACCTTATTTGCATCATCAATCAAGAAGTGATTGTCGCCATTGCCAGATATGAAAGAGAATGATGCCCCAGAGACTTTGTAATCCAGTTCTACGTTCTGGCAATAAAAATATTAATATATTAGAAACATGCAGTTTCAAGCTAACGATTCAAATCCATCCATGGCATTGTTTACTTAAGCAGTATAACTCCCAGAAAGTTATTTACATGAATAACCTTTTGACACCTTGTATTGACAAAGAGATTAAATCTTTCCCCATCATCCCTTTTGGAAGAATACACTAACGTAATCTAGCCATTCGTGCATATTGATAACTGTAACAATGCCTAGAAATTAGCTTACCCCTAAATTTAGAACAACAACGTTGGCTGCTCCTTCAGTGACTTGTTCTGTGTATGATTTGTTAGTTCTTGGTTCAATGTCAACATTCACAGTAGCTGTAGCAGACCTTGGTGGCGAACCGTTATCCCGAGCATTCACAACAAGCTGAAGTCAATACAAATATATCGTTACGCTTGTTTTCGACAAAAATAGCGAAATAATTCTTATATACATCTTGTAGTAAGACATATGGGACTAACTGAGCATGCGTAACTTGGTAGCAAGCAAGTCAGAGTACGCATGCTCAAACATGCACTATAGACAGAGAAGTTGCCACCACAAGGCAAGATGTCTGCAAAGGAACCCCGAAACTTTGGAAGTCGGGCATTCGATAAAATTCTGTTATCTTAGTGGTATAACTCATTGGTTCATTATCTCATTGGAAAAATCAGTGCTCTAAAAAAATTTTAGTGGTGCGGTTTTAGTCGCAGGCGTTGGTCGGTCCTGCTGAAGTCGGTCCTGCTAGGACCACTTCTTGCATCATTTTTGAGTAAAGAAACTCTTAAAAACAACAACAATATTCACTACAATATTTCAAAACAGTTATTTTCTTTATCAGATTGTAATATATACAAGGTAGCACATCTCACCGTGTATCTCGGTTTGGTCGTGTAACTTAACCCTCCAGTGGTAGTGATAACACCACTGTTAGAGTCAATAACAAACTTGCCATCAGCTCCTTCCTGTATGACATATGTAATCTTGCCATTGTCTCCACTGTCTGCATCGGTGGCTGATACCACTGCCACTTCGGTTCCATTCGTTGCCCACTACAAAACAGCCAAGACAATTTACTGAATAAAATCGCTTGCATTTTTCCATAACAAAGTTGTAGCTGCTAAGTAGTGCTTACCTCAGATAGGACTTTAGTGAAGAAAGTCTGATTGATCACCGGTGAGTTATCGTTAACATCCTGTACGTTGATTATGACAGTAGTAGTGATGGTCTTAGGAGGAGACCCTCCATCATAGGCTTGGATAGTCAACGTGTACTGAGCAGTTGTCTCTCGGTCTAGGCTACCAGACAAAGATATTTGCCCGGTCGTGTTGTCGATGGAAAACAAGCCTAGACATGAATAAAGAAATATGAAATAACTTTTGTTTCTAAGATTAAACAGCATTTGACTCTGACTTAGTATTTTTTTTACTTCAAGACGTTTCGACTGTAAAACTACAGTCTTCAAGAAGTTTATAAGTTGACAAAATTTATGGCTTCTGACTACAATTTTTGCATTTTAAAACTCATATAAAATAACTTGATCGTTATGTTTGTGTGGTACTGCAAATAAGACAGCAAATATCCCGATTATCTTGTAGTTTGGACGGTTGCAACTTCATGAGGTTATACCTTATGAAATCCCAATGAAAGCCCAACGACAACCCATTCCTAAATGGTGGAAATTTTTGTTTGCCCATGTGAAGTTTCCTTGATTGTTTATGGTACGAATATTTACTGCATAAGCTACTGTAACTTACCTTGGTCGTTTCCAACGGTGATGGCATATTTCACAGTACCGTTAAGTCCAGAATCACTATCTGTTGCTAGGACTTTAACAATGTTTGCACCAATCCCGGCGTCTTCTTTAATGCTCGCATTATAAGGAGTAGATCTTTGGAATACTGGAGAGTTGTCATTGACATCAAGTACCAGTATCGTAACCTATTCAACAATATGAACCAGGAACTCAAGAATATGAAAGACATTTTGGGTAAAAAGATTCCTAGCTAGCAAACCTCCTCTCCAAATAACTGATTCTTTTAAGACACTGACAATTGTTTTAAAAGATGGACGTTTTCTAGGAAGAACAATAATGTAGCATTTATAGTGTGCAAATTGAATAAACTGGTAAACTAATAGAATAACGATATCAAAGAAGATTTTGAGCTCGTGAGCTAAAATGTCAAATACTAAAAATTTGAACTTTATAAAAAGAAGAATTCTGTTAAAAAGACCTGGAAGAAGAAAAGAAACGACTCACTCAATCGATCAGCAGTTTATCGAAGACGGAAATGGGCCGAAACATGAATATTGGAACTGCCATTGTGCCTGAGCCCATGAAACAAACAATATCTTTTCCCCCTTTAAAATACTTTGCTTTAACGCTCACTTAATCAAACTAAGAGTATGGTTAGAATTAAGGGTTAATTCTTGTCGTGCCATGATAGTAAAGCTAAGTGCTGTAATTATTGCGTGATCATGATACTTCAAGCTCATCAATAAGGTTTTACCATCGCAACTCCTCTGGTTATCCCATCTTTTTCAACTTGGATTTCAAGTCGGTATTCATTTCGAAGTTCCCTGTCCAGTGGTTGTGAACCAACTTTAAGCACCTTATTTGCATCATCAATCAAGAAGTGATTGTCGCCATTGCCAGATATGAAAGAGAATGATGCCCCAGAGACTTTGTAATCCAGTTCTACGTTCTGGCAATAAAAATATTAATATATTAGAAACATGCAGTTTCAAGCTAACGATTCAAATCCATCCATGGCATTGTTTACTTAAGCAGTATAACTCCCAGAAAGTTATTTACATGAATAACCTTTTGACACCTTGTATTGACAAAGAGATTAAATCTTTCCCCATCATCCCTTTTGGAAGAATACACTAACGTAATCTAGCCATTCGTGCATATTGATAACTGTAACAATGCCTAGAAATTAGCTTACCCCTAAATTTAGAACAACAACGTTGGCTGCTCCTTCAGTGACTTGTTCTGTGTATGATTTGTTAGTTCTTGGTTCAATGTCAACATTTACAGCAGCTGTAGCAGACCTTGGTGGCGAACCGTTATCCCGAGCATTCACAACAAGCTGAAGTCAAAACAAGTATATCGTTATGCTTTTTTTCGACAAAAATAGCGAAATAATTCTTATATACATCTTGTAGTAAGACATATGGGACTAACTGAGCATGCGTAACTTGGTAGCAAGCAAGTCAGAGTACGCATGCTCCAACATGCACTATAGGCAGAGAAGGAACCCCGAAACTTCGAAAGTTGGGCATTCGATAGAATTCTGTTATCTTAGTGGTTTATCTCATTGGAAAAATCAGTGCTCTAGAAAAAGTGGTAAGGTTTTAGTCGCAGCCGTGGATACTTCTTGCATCATTTTTGAGTAAGGAAACTCTTAAAAACAAAAACAATATTCACTTCAATATTTCAAAACAGTTCTTTTCTTTATTAGATTGTAATGTATACAAGGTAGCATATCTCACCGTGTATCTCGGTTTGGTCGTGTAACTTAACCCTCCAGTGGTAGTGATAACACCACTGTTAGGGTCAATAACAAACTTGCCATCAGCTCCTTCCTGTATGACATATGTAATCTTGCCATTGTCTCCACTGTCTGCATCGGTGGCTGATACCACTGCCACTTCTGTTCCATTCGTTGCCCACTTCAAAACAGTCAAGACAATTATTTAATGACATCGCTTGCTTGATAATATATTTCCAATAGCAAAATTAAAAACAAAAACAAAAAAATAAGGATAAGTGCAGTGGCTTCCTCACGTATAAGTTGTTTGGTTTTCAGCTATTTTAAGTTATTTCTTTGAAAAAATCAAAAGTCAAAACGAGAAGCCATCTCTTTAGTCTCCTTTGCAGCCGTTCTTAGTGTCGGTCTCAAAATCCCTCCCCACTAACGGCTGCTTACTGCAGCCAGACATTCCATTCCCACGGCTTAACCAATCACGGTTCTAGTTCTAAAATCGAAAACTGAATCATTGTTTTGAATGTCAGAGAAAAGCCGTCAGCTCACTGTTTAATATATTTGGCGAGAAATCAACAGGGCGGCCTGTCACGGGCCTGTCTCCTGATTAGCTTAAATCAAACAATTGGAATGGAATGTCTGACTGCAGTAAGCAGCCGTTAGTGGGGAGGGATTTTGAGACCGACACTAAGAACGGCTGCAAAGGAGACTACCATCTCTTACGTACCTCAGGAACTACCTTAGAAATGGAAGTCTGGTTTAAAACTGGCAAGTTATCGTTAACATCTTTGACGTTGATTATGACAGTAGTAGTGTTGGTCATAGGAGGAGACCCTCCATCGTAGGCTTGGATAGTCAACGTGTACTGAGATTTTGTCTCTCGGTCCAGGCTACCAGCTAGAGTTATTATCCCAGATGCGTTGTCGATGGAGAAAAGGTCTGCAAAAGTGTTCGATTTTCATTATATTTAAATGGCATTTATCAGCACAATGTTCCAAACAGAATAAGTCGGTTATACATCATGTTTTCTGTTGGGATCCAAAAAAAATGCCAAAAACAATTGAAGTTCCATTTTGATCAGACATACATATCCCGGGTCCCTACTGTGTTTAAATAATTTGTTGTTGTTGTTGTGAATCTATACGGTCAAACCTCCACTAGCGGCCACCTCCCCAAACGGCCACCTCTCCACAGTGTCAACCGGTAACCCGTCCTCTAACTGGTTACCCCTGATCATACGTTAATACATATACAGTATCTGAAACCTCTCTATATCTGAAACCTCTGTACAACGGCCACCTCTCTACAACGGCCATAAAATTTTGTCCCGACGATGGCCGTTGTAGAGGTTCGACTGCATAAGGTCCTAGCAAGTAATCCTTGAATACATTCACTCTTGGAAATATATATATATATATATATATTTTATATGTTTCAGTTGTATATTTGTACTATATGTAGTTGTACTAAGATCCTTACCTGGTTCATCTCCTCCTGTAATGGCGTACTTCACAGTACCATTATCTCCCTCGTCCAAATCTGTTGCCGTAACTCTCAATATGCTGTGCCCGACATCTGCATCTTCTCTCACTGAAGCATTGTAAGGGAGGTCACCTTGGAACAACGGCTTGTTGTCATTGATGTCCAGTACTTTGATGGTAACCTTATTGATGAACCGAACATCTTAGCTTGTCCATTTTGGTGCTCAAACTATACCGGCATGCATCAGTCTCACTTGTTATCTTATTATTAACTTATTCTCTTTTAATTATTTTTTTACTTACATGATATGAATCCTTGCATGCTACATACATGTTATCACGACGCTCTCTGCTTACATAGTGCATAAAATGCATTACATCTTTTTTACAATCATGATTATCGCCTCCTCGTACTAAATGGTCTTAGTGCTGTGAGATATGCGTGCAAACAAAAGTGCTGATAGTGACACAAATGAATTAACCAAGCAACAACAAGTCGGGTTTTTTTTTTAAATGATTCATAAAATGGCAAAAACTATCGAAGGTTTTAATATATGAATCGATATCTATAATTTCGAAAATATTTTGGGCAAGCGGATAATAATGCATTTTGCTTTAAACAAAAGAAATGAAAAAGGGTAAAGATTAAGTTTTTTAAGGTTAAGGCTAAATATATTACATAAAGTTGGGGAAAGATGGTTAGTGAAGAGCCGCTATAAACACTTTGCTTTAAAACTTGAGTTTTTAACATTTTTGTCCTCATTTATTCAGTTATCAATAGGCTAGCAGTACGGACTAAAACAGTTCATGTTTAACCTTAATATCACTGAATACAAACTCACAGTACTCTTACGTGTGTTTTTGCCCGAGTTGGGAAAGACATCGGAAATTGTGTTACAGTCACGGAATGGACCCTTTTCGAATAATGTGGCCGCCCGGTTGGCTCAGTTGGTTAAGCATCGGACTTTCGTGCAGGAGGCCGTGGTTCGAGTCCCGGCCGGACCAACACTCAGGGTCTTAAAATAACTGAGGAGAAAGTGCTGCCTCTGTAATTACATCTGCAAACGGTTAGACTTTCAAGTGGCTCGGATGACCACTTTAAATGGCAGTCCCGTCTCTCCACACTTCATCACTAACCAATATCGGAGGGAGGTAAAAGAACCACTGAGGACGTATAGAAACCCTGGCAGGGACCACCATCAGTGCCTACACCTCATACTAACCACCGCTCATGATTGTAAAAGCACCTTTGAATATATACATAGGGCGCTATATAAAACATTATCATTATCCTTATCATTATTGAGTGATAATGATTGCGTTTTGAAATCCGTGGCATTACAGTCCCAGATGCTTTCGTTATCCGGGACATTCTCATTCTCCTCGTTTGACGTCATAGACGCCATATTCAAAAAAGGTATGTCGTAACCAGCCTATTTGACTGTCTTCATGCACATAAGAGAATTTTTTTACATACAACCTTGGACAAACGTTTAACGTTTGATCCAGCCCGGCCGGCAGTCATCACCAGGCTCAATGTTAAAAATATAGTCGGACATAATTCATTGCACACCGGTTTTAAAGCTTCTCTGTTTATGATCAAGTTTCGGCAAATGAAATCCAGAAACTGGATGAATGTTAAAATGAGGAACTGCATGGTTGATGATGAAGAGAAGAAGACAAATGATGGAGATGCTGAATATGAGACTGATGTCGCAATAAATGTTGATAATGATGACGATGTTCAGTTGTTGATCAATTCAAGACGATTATGCATATTGCTCATATAGAAGATGATGTTAAGATAATTGTACTGAAACTTTGCTAAAAACGTTTATGATGATCATGATGATGACAGTGATGAAGATAACGACGACGACGAAGATAATAGAATCAATTCTCTCAGATCGTACTCAAGAGAGAATGAGTTCGCTACTTTTATCAATAGAAAAATTAGTTTAAGAAACCTCTTTTCTAAGGTCTGAGAGTAATTTATGTTTGGGTTATCGATGTTAGCTATGTTTATCAAAAATAGGGCCGTGTACCAAAAGCCATTCCTACAAAGTTGATCAGAAGCTTGATATTTTCAGTTTTAAGTATGGGGCATTTAGAGAATCATCTCGCTTTGCACCTTGTGTTGTCATGGTAAACATGAAATAATATCTTAATAATCAAGAAATATGTATTGGTATTTAATTAATCCTTACCATAACCATCCCTTTTCTTGAACTATCTTTATCCAGCGCAATATTCAGTTGGTATTGCTCTTGAGTCTCTCTGTCCAGCGGTGTTGCCCCAACTTTAAGGTTTTTACCGTCTATGGAGAAGAGACTGGACTGTGCACTGGGAATGATAGAGAACGTCCCTCCGGTGGTGTTATAGAACTGTTCTGCAGGCTGCAAAGAAAATCAACCAATCAGTAATAATTTATACAATTTGTTGCCTGTCATAAGAGCAATATCACTTACTTCCAAATTAAATATGACCACATCACTTTGTCCCTCAACAACAGTAACAGTGTACGACATGTTGAGCATCGAAGCCACTTTTATTTTGACCACGGTGAATGTAGAAGGGTTCTTGGTCGATGTCGCCTGAAAAAGCAGTAACACTTTTAGTTTTTACACACGAATGATGGTACTTAAAAAAGATAGTAAAAATCAACATGTGAGTTGAGTTGTATGCATAGAATATATAATGTAGTGGTAGTGTGTGTGAGTGACAGTGGGCCAAATTGGAAACCAGTATTAAGTTACTGAATTAGTATCTCACTATAATAAAAAAAAGTGATTTATTAATAGAGAACGAGCAATTGTCATGTATTGGGCTTCCTGTGGAACCCTTCCTGGGAATGGGTTGCCTGTGGATTGTGAGCATGGGGTTGTAAGATGGCGGACGAATAAATACACTGATATTAAATATAAAGACCAAGCCGAGGTAACAGACATCCCTTGAAACCATCCTGCATCAAACATTGCTGTAATGTCGGATGGTTGAATAAACGGGACGATCAGACCGGATTCTATCATCCCCGGTTCACCCACCCCTCTGGACCAACCTTTGACGATTACTATCGATTGATCGATCCTAGGATCAGAGTTCCCCTACATAGATGATAACTAGCGGTAAGCTAGTGTGGGCTGCGTCGGTGTTTCTAATGAAACAGTATGGATAAAAAGTTAAATTTTACATCGGAGTAAGGACTTCGACGAAGGACTAGCGTCCAAAACGTCAGTAAGTGATCTCTCTTATTTTTTACGGTGTAAAATTTAACTTTTTATCCATACTGTTCCCCTACATACCGTTACAACTAGTAGCTGCGTTCCAATGGTCAGCGGTCCATTGACTGTTATCTCTCCTGTGTTGTTATTGACTTTGTACACATTACCTTGATTCGTTTCTGAAGTGACAAAAAATGAGTGACTTTACGGTTGATGCCTCACGGAGATGGTTTCAAACAGTATTAAAAGAAGATAATTGTCATTCAACTACTTGGAGTTCAAGTGTTTCTTTGTATAAATACCTTGATATATCTTGTATTCTACAGTATCGTTAAAACTATCCCTGTCTTTGGCCTGGACAGTCGTTACCACGGTACCCTGGTATGAACCAACAATTAATCAAAATCAGTAAATAGAGATTGATATAAATTAAAGTAATAAGAAAAAATCACTAGATGAAATAAAATTGCCCTAGATTCTATCACTTAATTCCTTACAAGACCAAATCTGCTTATATCATAAAAATTCAGAGGAAAAATAATATGCATCATCACTAAACTTGAGAAAAACATTTGCGCATGCGTATCATTCAGCAAGTTTTCCAAGAATTCAAGAGCGTCGTAGGAGTGTTGCTCTGAATATTCAAAAAAATTCGGGAGCATATTTTTTTATGAAAACAAAATACTGTCTGTAGCCTTAGCTTTTGAGAACTGACTTTTTAATAGTTCCTTTCAGAGTTCCCTGCACCTTCTTAAAAGGTTGCCGTACCTTTGTATCAAAGCGAGACGAACGGTGAGCTTGCAATCATAGAGACTTTTTAAACACCTTGGACAATTATTCACATGTCTCTGTCATTGCAAGCTCACCTTTTGTCTCGCTTCGATGCAAAGGTACTGCTATCTTTCAAGACGGCGCAGGGAATTACATCGAAGCGAGACGAACGGTGAGTTTGCAATGATAGAGGCATGTGAAAAATTGTCCAAGGTGTTAAAAAAGGTCTCTATCATTGCAAGCTTACCGTTCGTCTCGCTTCTATGCAAAAGTGTTGCTATGTTTCAAGATGACGCAGGGAACTGTGAAGGGGACTATAAGCTTCAGCATTTTGTAAAGACAATTTGTCAAGAATAAAGTTTGAAACACAGATTTGCATATTCAGTTTTACAGTAGTCAACGATGTTTTTGTCGAATTTGCTTGCCAACTTTGAGCATGCGTAGAAGTTTTCACTCATGACCATCATCGCTATGTTTACAGCCTCACATTTACTTACCGGTAGAGAATCTTTCACTACTGTTGCTTCGTATAAATTCTTCAAAAACTTCGGACGCAAATCATCCACATCCTGAACGTTAATGGTCAACACAGATGTAGAATTCAGATAAGGACTGGAAAGGGTGTTCTGTGTCCAGGAAAAGTAAACAGATACAGGAATTAAAAAACATTTAATATATGGATCGAAGAAATGGGACAGCGGGTAGAATAGACCTCTTTACCTTCGTATGCAAATTGCCCATTTCAGACCACATGTCATTACCTTGAGAAATGTTCTTTTGTTAAAATATTTACACATGAAAGAATCAACTCCCAAGAGTGGCATCACGTGGTCTGAATTGGGCACAACAAACAACGAAGGTAAAGAGGTCTATTTATAAAGTAACGTTGATGCAGATTTAGATGTTTAAAAGCAGCTAGGGACAATTAGCATTTATTCATTTTTTCCTTTCTTTCTTTTTTTTTTTTTTGGTTTTCTTTCCTTTTGCCAGTGATTTAATTAAGAAAACCAAGGTGATCACTCTTTTATTACGTTCTTTAACATCTACACACCTTTGCGATGATTCGAAGCACGAACTGTTTTGCACCATCATCATAGTCAAGAGATTTCTTCAGATTGATTTTGCCCTCAGCGGGATTGGGAAATTCGAATCTTCCTTCCTGAAAAGGTAATTGTCATTTTCTCAGTAACAGTCCTCAATGATGCTAATAAGTGAGACTTGACTTGATAATCAATTGTATAAAATATAAAGGGATCTATATAGGGATCAGACAGACAGACAGACAGACATAGTTTATTCAAATCGCAAATGAAATATAAACAACTAGTAAAACTAAGAGCAAATACGAGCAAAAGCGATACAAATGAAACAACAAAGTTAAATAACAGGCGACTTGAAAGGAAGTTGTGAGGTTATCCCTAGCTATGTAAAAACTCCCAGGGATAAAGCTTACACCTCGATCGCCATGTAAATGAAAAAAAGTGGAGATAGCTCGCCTACTAAGAATAAGAAACTCATCATTTCATGAAACCCTTGGTAAACACAATCAATAGTGCAGGGCATATTTTATCTCATGTAAACTGAACGCATGGTTAATTCAACTACAAGGAAGATCCTAGGCCTAGTTCTAAGATTAATCCTCTCCCAAGTGCATAAGGCCTAAAATCTACTTTCAACTCCTTTATTTGACACTTACCTCATTACCAGTTTCAATGGAGAATTCGATGGCATCAGCAGGGTTCGCATCTGCATCGGTTGCACTCACTGTAAACACTAACGAACCTACAGAGGAATCCTGAATGAAAATGTATTAATTACTTAAAATTTCAAAGTGCATGGTAATTACATTAACTAAATACTAAATGATAATACTAAATGACTCAGCTGAGTTGACCTTCAGAAGGAACTCAAGGGCAACCAATCAAAATTGAGGATTTGACATCGTCTTTTGATAAGCATTTCCCATGACCCCGCTCGGAAAATCTAACCCAAAATAGTTGACCCACGATTCCTTTCGGGGAACGCGATCAACTAAGCTGTACACTATCCCTCACCTCTTTGATGCTGATTGTCTCCGGTAGATTTGTGAAGACTGGAGGATTGTCATTAATATCCCGGATCTGTTGATTCACAGTTGCCTCTGCCTAGAAACATATATTAGTTCATCAAATAATTTTAATAATCAATAATGTAAGAGAACTGTTAGATTGCCGTCAGTAAAAGTGTCGGTGGCACTAGCTAGATATACTTTTAAGTAAAACACCAATTCGCCATTTACACATTCCCCATAATGCATTGCTCAGTTTTGGGGGCAACTGGTCAAACTGCTATCATGAAATTAAACGTTCTTCAATCGAATGTACACCATACCTGCCTTATCTGTAAAATACTGATTATCAGTTCATTCTAGGTGAATTCTTCACGTTTAAAACATCAAGAGTTTTACTGTTATTACAGAAAATGTACTGACTCAAGAAAAAGTGCTCAAAGTTTACTTTAAAATGTTCTTCAAAATTATTTCTTTTCCGGTTTCTAGCTGTTCTTATACATCTTTAAATATCCTAAGATGCATTTCAACGTCTTCTGATCAGTCTCCAGCATAATATCTGCGGTTTGTACCCTGGTTGCTGCCCCAAAACCGTAACGTATTATGTAAGGGGATGTGAAAATGGTGGATATAGCTGATAACAGGGAGCGGATTTTACTTCTGAAGGACTGAGCCGAGACCCCAAAGCTCAATAATAATTTATGATACCGATGACAGCTCTTTAGTAGTATTGCTTTTCGAACACCGATTACAGCAACGCTAAATAGCCGTTTGTCTTTAACTCCATTGCTCACTATAGTTGATAGTTGTTCTTACTGTTTTTGTGCCGTCTGATGCGTATACTATATATCTAAACGAGGTTCCCATCACCTGCGAATGAAGAGAAAACAATTATTGATACCATCAACAGCATTATCACAACTAGTAGTAGTAGTAGTAGTAGTAGTAGTAGTAGTAGTAGTAGTAGTAGTAGTAGTAGTAGTAGTAGTAGTAGTAGTAGTAGTAGTAGTAGTAGTAGTAGTAGTAATAGTAGTAGTAGTGGTAGTAGTAGTAGTAGTAGTAGTAGTGGTAGTAGTAGTAGTAGTAGTGGTAGTAGTAGTAGTAGTAGTAGTAGTAGGTGGTGGTGGTGGTGGTGGTGGTGGTAGCGGTTGGTGTTGTTTTGGTAGTGATATTGTTGGTGGTAGTTGTATTGGTGGTATTTACCTCTCTGTCAATAGTTTTCTTTACTGTGGCCTCTCCACTGGCACTGTTAATGTTGAACCATACGAGGGCTTTAGACTCAAGACTGTACGTAACAACATCTCCAGGAGATGCATCAGTTGCGATAAACTTGTAGTAAAATGTACCTGAAAAAAAAGAAGATGGATAAATCAAAAGAATTTATTTTTGTCTGATCGTTTCCTCTATTATTCAACATGTCTTATAGTTTTTCTTTCTCTTGGCATATTTGTCTTTCTAAAATTCGAAGGAGCATCCCAAAAAAAATTAAAATTTCTTGGAGCATCCCTACAGAATTCTACGAGGTCGTATCCAGCCTTCCTTTTAGCTTCAACTAGTACTTATAATGCGAACTGGCAGCTTCACAGGGTTATTGACTGATGCACAACACTTCTAGTCTTTACCTGGTGTTAACCCTTCTGATATTGGACCAGGAGAAGAGGCTTGAAATACTGGTTTGACGGCTGAAGCAAAAAAAAAAACAATTAAAAGTCATTCAGGAAAAAACATATCAGTCGAAGACAATTATAAACATTTAAAAATATATTTAACCAAAATCATTGAACTGCTGCTGCTGATTTTATAGTTCCGTTTATATGTTTTATTAGTGATAGTACGTACGCCCGGGCCCGCAGTAGTTGCATGGCCTACCACGGCTGTTGCGGTTACCCTGCCTTACATTGTTCTTGTTTTGTTTTTGTTTTTTTCTTTTGTACATAATTAGTTATTTGGCGAAGCTAATAAAATAGAATAACTATTTTTACAAAACCAAAACCAAGAGAGTACAAAGTACTTCATACCCTCTTGACAAAACTAATCTAAGTGCTGATTGCTGGTATAGCGATCAGTGTCGATAATAAGTAAAAACTCATCAATGCTACTGAAAATGTTATTTAAAAGAGTTTTTTTTTTTTTTTCAATTTTCGGCTTCTTGCTGTAAGCCTTCGTCAGGTAAATTAAAATGTGTAAGCGTGTTGCACGAAAAAAGAAAAATTATTGCAACTGCAAATAAAGCCACCCCTTGTGCTAAATGACGTTTGGGACATTGTTACAGTGTTCTGATAATAAACTTGAAAGATACACCATACGATTATAATGTTTTCCTGCAATGCATATATGCTCGATTTACAGAAAAATATATTCTGATGTATACCATGAGAGCTTTAACACATATTTTTGTCTAAAATATTACTGTACGTGGGGATAACCATAATGTTTACGTTTGTTTCTTCCACGATTTTTTTATTAAGTTGCCGAGCTTTCGCACTTCTAGTGCATCTTCAGGGCGAAAAGTGGGTATTATGGGTATGGGTACTATGATTCTTTGAATCATTTGAATCATTGTAATACCTACTTTTCGCCCTGAAGATGCACTAGAAGTACGAAAGCTCAGCAGCTTAATAAAAAAATCGTGGAAGAAACAAACGTAAGCATTATACCTATATTTTTGTTATTTATGGATACTATGACAATCAATACAATTGGAGCAACTTAGTTCAATGGTAGAATTACACCCTGGGGTTAATAATAAAGGTAGGGTGATCTTGGCCGGTGCTATAGGAAGAACGAGAAGTGTTTTGTTTTCCTTCCACCAGGGTACCCCAAAGACAAAAGCTCTAATACCAAAGTTATCAAAATGAATGTAATTGAGAGCTTAGGCCCCGTTTTCAGGGACACTACGGTTATTACATCTTGCGTTTACACGACATCGATTGAATGTGTAATAAAACCGTGAGTTTTGAAAATGTCCAAAGCCGTTAATTCAAAACGATATCCTTTTGAGGTCCCGTGTAAACGGGGAAACAGTGTTACTTTCATTGTTTAGAAGGAGTCCGCTTTGAAAATGGGTGGCTTGGAAACGAGACTAAAGGCTCAGATACACGGTGTAACATTCCCTGCAACATTGCTCGCAACATTATGATTACAGTACTATTTCAGCAGCCAAATCAGAGAAAATCTCGATTTTTCCGCCTTATTTACAAGGATAATACAAATGACAAAAAAATAAAACAAAAGTTCATATTTTTATATTTTAGTGTGATGTTGTATACAATGTTGCACCGTGTTCAGGAAACAATGTTCATTGAAACGGGGGCGTGTAATAGTGAGCTTATAGCACGCATGATGTGTCGTAGACATGATGCTGTGTGATCTCATGACGCATTTACAAGTTTGATACGAATGTTTTGTTATTTGGGAATGTTATAACGATATCTCACGAATTTCGAACTAAAATATCACTATTTTTTATTGAAGATAGACAACCAGTATCATTCTTCAAAGTGAAGGGGGAATAATATAATTGAAAAGTTACACAATCAATTCGTTCACGAAACTCCTGAAATAACGTCAGTTCGACAAAAATGTTTTCCAAGCATTTAACTTTTCATTAAACCAATAATAAACAAGTAAAATATACTGAACTAAAATATAAATATATCTTTTTACTTTGAGACAATTTTTTTATGTAGGTGAGAAAAATAGAAAAAATATATAAAAATAAGATATATAAGATGAAACAACCCGGAAAAATTGATTATTGGCCAATGATAAACAACGGTAAAAATACTAAACTAAAATAAGATTATTTTTTTACTTTGAGCCAAGATTTCGATGTAAACCAGTATTGATACGTCGTTGAGTAACTTCATGATAACCGGCTTTATTATGTAGTTGAGAGAAATAAAAAGATAAAAAATAAAATAGATTGAAATAAAACAGCGTCAAAAATTGATGATGGCCCAAGAACGGAAATAGCATATTTCGATATAAAGTTTAATATTCACAGGTTAAATTAATACCTTCGATTGTTTAGGTTCGATAGCGAATAACAGAAACCCATTACTATATATTATTGCTTTCTGTCGGTTCTTAAGAAGTCAAATTTGAATATTTTAAATAGTTTTCCGAGAAGTCATCGTTATCGAAAACGCTCGAAGCTAAATCGCTTTTTTTTCGTCATGATGTCTATCAAAGAAACTTAGAAATTGAAATAAGATTTTCTTCATAAGTTGCATGAGTACTAGATATTGTATCTCGGAATTTTAATTTTCTAGCTATTGTTGGCAATAATCATAATATTTGTCGGATTGGAAATTTAATTTTCGATGTAAAGCTCGAAATATATATATTATAGAGTGGTGCAATAATATTATAACAGATATCGGTCATTTTTATGGCAATGGAAGCGAGTTAGTGCCAATATGAGGAATAATTGACAAACAATTTGTCTTATACCCTGTCATTAATAGAAAACAATCTAAGTGAAAAATAAATAACTAGTAAAGCATCATAAAACCTGAAGATTGTCATAGAATCGTTATGTTAATTTTTACCACAGATTTTTGTAGACATAGATTATTATATTCTTGAGTTTATGACAATGTTTTTTTAAGGGTTATTTCTGCATGAACTGAATAATTTAGCGTATAATGCAAATATCTTGGCTATATAAACCCTTATTAATAATACAAATATATCAAACCTTGGTTCCATTATCCTCCAAAACACGCACATAACGTTATTCTTAACTGAACGAATATAATAAACTTTGTATTATATGGCTAAATCCCAAAGGTTATAAAGATAGCTACTTTTTAGACTTACAAATCTGACTTATTGACTATAATATTCAGACTTACCTTTGGTAATATGTAGTAAGTAACAGAGCAAGGTTAAATAACCAAGAAAACGAAGAGATAATTCCATTTTTTCCTGCTTTCGGTTTTACCAACTTCAAAGTCAACTTTCGGGTGTTTTTGTCGGATAGTCGCCGAGACAGAGTGAGCTACGAAACGACGGTAATAAACTGCGAAAGATCTTGATGTCAAAATCAATGGCGGAAATAATTTTGAATCACTAGGTCGGAGTTAAAATTTTCAAGACATTGCTTATATAATTCCTTAATTTCGTACCTCAAGATTACTAATGAACTAAGGTTATTTCACGGGCTCAGAAATCCGAGGCGACCGAGGTATTTAGTATATTACAAAAATGGAATTCGTAACGACCGACTTGAGTTCTAATCTTCCCTCACAAACACCGATTATGCAAATGTTTTAGTGTTCTGTCTAGGGTGTCAAAATATGAATACAAATTGTCCATACTTCAGTGGATTTGCTATTATTATTCTTTAAGCTCTTTCAATATTTGTACTGTGAGAGCTACATTTCTCAGCATGAGATATTCTTATTTTGATTAGCAGCTACAAAGTTCCCACAAAAAAAATATTAATACTTACTTATATAGATATTTTGTTTATTATACTTTTGATAGTCGGTCAGTGGCGATAAGGAGTTTCTACGTAGGTACACAAAGTTCATCAAGACCAGCTGATGTCAAGCAGTAAATTTAGATGAAGGCGATTTTAAAAACAAAGAACTATTAGCCAGAGTTGAAAATTGATGATGCATCAAATGTAAGAATGAGTTCAATAATAAGCGTGAAAAGAAAAAGACATGGCGGCCATGTTGGTGGTTTTAACGAAGGAGGCGATGAAAAAGTTATCTTTAAATACCACCAACATGGCGGCGATGACGCACGTGCACAGATGGCGAATGAATAACAGACCGGCTCTATGGGAGATAGGTACGTCAAAACACTTGATTTTTAGAATTTTTACAATATTTTGAAATTAATAACAAGAGTACGAAATACTTCAGCTTCAACTAGCTCATAGATATCTTTTGGATTTTCAAAACAGGGAGTATTGAACACACGTTAAAACATATTAAAAACTTCACTTTAAATAGTTTTTTGTTTGAGAGTTTGTTTTCTTCTCCTTAGTCGTTAGAGCGAAGGTACAATCTGGCAATACCATTTTGGCTTTCCAGCAACTTGTTATTCTTTGGGTTAACTTTCTTTTGTTTTCCCATCACTTTTTTTTTTCTTTGCTTTCTCTTGATTTGACTTTGCTTCGATCATGAGGCATGTCAGTACTTTCGTCCCCTGTGAGGTGAACTTCACTAGAACTGGCAAAAAGTACATTTTGTAATTCAGTTTGCTGTGCCATCTGCCAATTACAGCTTATCAGCAGTTTTCATTTAATCATTGCTCCCTGCCGTTCCTCTTTATTCAGAATCTTTTCCACTTCTCTCAGTGAGATGAGTCTCCTTACTCAGCTTTTCCTGCTCTCTCTTTCTCCTCTCTTTCTCATCGGCTTGCTTCACTTTTTGATAGGACGAAGGTAAATGAGCTTTATATTATTTGTCAATAGTTTCAGTGCTGTCAGTGCTCTATATAAGCTTTGCACCATCACGTGATGGCAGATATGACAGGTAGGAACAATAGATTCCTTTCCCCCTGGGAAACTTATTCTTTCTCATGTAAATCAGATTAAAGCAGATTAAATAGCCAATGTGCATGAGTTTGAATTTCTAGCACAAAGCATGATGGGAAACTGAGTCCTTACACTTTTTTGGCTCCTTTAAAACTTTCATCTCACAATTTTTCCTTCTACATTTTCTAGGGAAATAACAGTATTTCAACAGACGAAAATAACAGTGTATTTTTTCCCTGATACATCCTTTGATTTCGCTGTTCCATTTTTGCAGGACTCAGTTTCCCAGAGTGCTTTGTGGGCTTTGATGCTCATTGCTTATTTTTTCTGCTTCCTGTCATGGCTGCCATCACGTGATGGAACAAAGCTTCAATATACTAATGAATTAATTTATAACACAAGTAGCTATTGTTCAATTATGCACATTGTTACTGCTCTCTCTGTGATCTTGATTGTTTTCAAATAATCCCTAACCATCAAGGAAATTTCCTGTTCTTTGGAAAGTTAAGGAGTATCATCACAAAGATATATTTAGAATCTGATATATAGTTTGGGCTCCCTGTGGTTTAATGCCAAAACACTGAACTTGCATATTCGAAACCAGAATACCAAACGTCACAATACTCCAGTTTCACATTCGATGGAAACCGCTGTTTTTGAAGACCACAGACTCATTTGTACAGGCTTAGCCTCGTTTATAAGTCATCTATTCAAAGGCACCATTAAAAGTCCGTGGGATTGGTATTATTCAACTTGCACATTCTTTACATTACAGTTGGCTGTTGCTAATGATTTGCAAAAGTCAACCGTAATGTAAAGAATGTGTAAGTTGAACAATACCAATGTTTTGAAATCCCACTGACTTTTAATGATGTCGTTGAATAGCTGACTTATAAACGAGGCTAAGCCTGTACAAATGAGTCTGTGGTCTTCAAAAACAGCGGTTTCCATCGAATGTGAAACTGGAGTATTCAATATGAACGGAAGTAGAAAACTGCACCGTCGTGTTCTTGCTCGTCTTATTTTGCTGTTCTGTTTCCTAGATATTGGCAATGGTAAGTCAAAACTTAGGTATACCTATAGATCATATATATAGAGATTATCACATGAGCGAGATTTTATTGGACAGTTTGCCGTGAAATGATATCGTATCACTTCACTGATATGGTTTTTATTCACGGCTTTATTTCACAGATATCGACCCTAAATGTGTAATAAATATATATATTTTTTTTTTTTTGATCTCGGTTTAAAAGAGAACTATAAAAATGTCAGCCACGTATATAGTGATGTTCAATTATGAAAGTCTGTAATCATTGAAACATGAAACGCTGCCGATGGCGACATCATGGATTTATGAACTTGCATAGAAATGATGTGGATCTCACAAAGAATGAAAAGTTGTGTCGAAAGCTAACTGTATTTTCAAAGCTGGAGAATATTTGTGGTCGTACTTGCCATCTTTACATCATTAAACTAATACCTCCTTCACTCAAAACGCTTACAGGCAGTTTTTAATGTTAGTCATAAATATTGGCCTCGGATTCTTTGATAAATAGCGAAGATTTTAAGGTGATGTTTGTGTTGTTATTGTTGTATTCGGCCCATGAGCCACCACGCGCGAGACCTCATATTGTAATGATTTATTTCTTTTTTCCTTTTTTTAGTCGAACCACATACCACACACACCGACACACACGTACCACACACACACCGACACACACGTATCACACACACACACCGACACACACATACCACACACACCGACACACACGTACCACACACACACCGACACACACGTACCACACACACACCGACACACACGTATCACACGCATACTCACCCATACTTGCACAAACTTTCCCACACTCTCAGAATCATACAGAATTAGGACTTACATGATGTGCGTTCGAAAACCTAGCCGATCGAATCAGTATTTAAAGTCTATCTTGAGTTATTAAGAAGTTTGACTGTTGGATAAGTTGAAGTCTACAGTTTGCATTGATTAGCTGATTTTTTTTTCCTCCTTCAGCCGTCAAACCAGTATTTCAAGCCTCTTCTCCTGATCCAATATCAGAAGGATTACCACCAGGTAAAGACTAGAAGTATTGTGCATCAATAACACTGGGACGCTGCCAGTTCGCCTTATAAGTTGAAGCTCAAAAGGAAGGCTGTATACGGTGACTCGTATTGCGGAATAGGATGGTGGTGTCAGTTGATTCAATCCCACAATGCTGTGCACTAGCTTGTTGCTGTCTTCCTTAGAGCTTACTCCTTATAAAAGCTAATGCCAATTCACTCATCTGAAGTTCAAATTACTTCAGTTACGACTTCATATTGCATACAACGTAACTGTAGGAATGCTCCAATAAACTCGCCATTACCAAGGGTACGGTTTCTTCAAATTTTGGAAAGGCATATGTGCAAATTCCAGTTGCACTAACCCAAGAGACAGAAAAAGCGAAAGACATGTTGGATAGTAGAAAACGCGATCAGCGAAAGATACAAATTTTGTTAAATTCATTCATCACGTAGACTATGACCACACCTGACCTCCATGGATACACATTCCTTCTCCTTTTTTTCAGGTACATTTTACTACAAGTTTATCGCAACCGATGCAACTCCTGGACATGTTGTTACATACAGTCTTGAGTCTAGAGCCCTTGAATGGTTCAACATTAACAGTAATAGTGGAGAGGCCACAGTAAAGAAAACTATTGACAGAGAGGTCAGTACTCTATTCTTTTGTTTTTCATCAATTTCGTTTTCTTAATTCTTGAACCAAGAAAACTTCTATTCGTTTTTGCTAAAGCACGATATCGTATGAAAACTCCTACCTATGACTGAACAAGTACATGTAAAGCTGTTGCTGAAAAACCTCCTTGCTGAAATTCTTTCCACTTTTCGCAGGTTATTGGAAACTTGTTTAGATACCAATCGTATCAGTATCAATAATTTTTTCCACTTTATTCGCAGTTGATGGGAAACTTGTTTGAATACAAAGTATATGCGTCAGACGGCACAAATACAGTAAGTAACATTATGCAACAAAAGGTTTTAAATCCCTTGTGTCCCCTTGGCTTCGCTTTTTTTCAAAACATCCCAAACAAAGGTTTTGCTCTCATGGGAATAAACATGGCCGCCGTGTAATGAAAGTCCATTGATTATTTTTATCAAGTTAATCCTGACTTAAATTGATTGGATGAACTAATATATGTTTCTAGGCAGAGGCAAATGTGCGTCAACAGATCCTGGATATTAATGACAATCCTCCAGTCTTCACAAACCTACCGGAGACAATCAGCATCAATGAGGTGAGGGACCATTGTTTTAGAGGTATATTACCGTGCACTTTGAAATCTTAGATAATAACACAACATCTTTTCATTCAGGATTCCCCTGTAGATTCGTTAGTGTTTACAGTGAGTGCAACCGATGCAGATGTGAACCCTGCTAACGTCATCGAATTCTCCATTGAAACTGGTAACGAGGTAAGGGCCAAATAAAGGAGTTGAAAGTGGATGTTAGTTTACACCCTGGCCAAGTAAAGAGACCTATTTGACTCCTTTCCGTAGTCTTCCCACAATCCCTTATGATCCGAGCATGAGGTCGAGGTCAGGGTAAAATTTGCATAAAAATGTTTTTAAAATATGCAAATTTTACCCTGACCTCGAGCTCGCGCTGGGATCATAAGGGATTGTAGGAAGACTACGGAAACGAGCATATCCTGACGTGACTGACTCCAACAAGGCTAATTCGTCGTGCCCTGGCATAAATACCAATTATTTGTATCTCATAATGATTGCTGCTTTTAAAATTAGCCAGTTAAATTATTATTACATTGTCTCACCTTTTTTTCGTGTATCCTTTAAAGTATCCTTTATTAGCGTCCATGAGGAGACTATTACTGAAAAATGACATTTACTTTTCCAGGAAGGAAGATTCGAATTTCCCAATCCCAGTGACGGCAAAATTAATGTGAAGAAATCCCTTGACTATGATGATGGTACAAAACAGTTCGTGCTTCGAATCATCGCAAAGGTGTGTAAATGTTGCCCGAATATTTGAAAACTATATATTTTCTTGTAGATTCATAAAGGCCATAATTAAAGATTGATCACCCTTTTTCAGTAAAGGAATTAAGAAAACGAAGCCGAAAGAAAATGATAGAAAGAAAAAGAAAATGAATGATAATTATGTCTTTATAACTTACTTTTAAAACATCTAAATTTACATCAACTTTACTTTATACAGTCCACCTTTGTTCGTTTCTTCGATCCATTCATTAATTTGTTTTATTCCTCTGTCTGCTTACTTTTCCTGGACACAGAACACCCTCTCCAGTCCTTATCTGAATTCCACATCTGTGCTGACCATTAACGTTCAGGATGTGGATGATTTGGGTCCGAAGTTTGTGAAGAATTTGTACGAAGCAACAGTAGTCAAACATTCTCCGCTGGTAAGTAAATGTGAGGCTGTTAACATAGCGATGATGGTCACTTCTACGCATGCTCAAAGTTGGCAAGCAAATTAGTCAAAAATGTTCTTGACTACTGTAAAAATATGCAAATCTGTGTTTCAATCTTTCTTGAAAAATGGTGTTAATTTTATAAAATGCCAAAGGTTAAAATGAGTTCTTAGAATCTAAAGCTACAGTATTTTGATCTCACAAAATGCATGATATTTAAGGACGAAAAGTTTTGTATATGAGAAAATTAAATGAACATTACTTTCTCACGAAATTCTCTTAAATTCTTGGAAAACACGATGACCCCAGTGCACGCATGCGCAAGCGTCACGAAGTTACATATTTCCCTCTATCTGGGGCAACTTTATTTCATCAAACATTTCTTTTCTTATGATTTAACTGTTTGTTGTCTGATCTTGATGATTGGTTCATACCAGGGTACCGTGGTAACGACTGTCCAGGCTAAAGACAGGGATAGTTTTAACGATACTATAGAATACAAGATATATCAAGGTATAGCTTGCACAAATAATCACAATTAGTTGAATCACAATCATCTGCAAACCATTAATACTATTTGAACCCGATACAACTTTTGCTTACAACTGTCGCATGCAATCGGCTTACGCCACGCTTACTTGCTACAACTTTTTCCTGTCGTACATAACAGTTGTGAGATATTGTAGGGTTGATTTACATGAAGTAATCCGTGTTGTAAGCGTGGCTTAAGAACGTTCGCGGGCATTGTTTTTGCGCATGTGTTCTGCGCATGTGGCGTGACGGCGCGCGCGCGTGACCTATGTTTTTCAAGATCGAACTCCGTCACGCTACAAGTTATTTGAATGTATTCATAAATATCTACACATAAAATTTATCTATGGGTTATTAGACAGTTGTTTCAGAAATTGTTTAGCAGTACAACTAGTTTTTCAACACGGAAAAATGACTTAACTGCTCGACTTGTATGTGTTGCGCGCAAGCGATTTTAGACAAGAAAAAGCTGCACCTTGATATCATCTCACTCCTAAACGAGAACAGTGACCCCCATGTTTTATTTGCTCATGGAACTTCTGTGATGGTCTTATTTCACCATGCGAAGTTTGAAGAAAAAAACATGGGAAACTTTTTTGCCCGCGAACGTCCTTAAGCACATTGCATGTCATGACAGTCGTAAGCAAAAGTTGTACCGTGTAAATCGGCCAATTTCTTGTCATTTCAGAAACGAATCCTGATAACGTGTACAAAGTCGATAACAAAACAGGAAAGATAACAGTCAATGGACCGCTGACCGTGGGTACGCAGGTTCTGGTTGTAACGGTGTGTAGAAAACCGATTAGAGTCAGTCAGATGACTTGTGCTTCTCAAGGGCGGGTCCAGGGTTCAATAAACTTGGAGGCTAGCCAACCCAAGTTTTAAAGATAAAATGTTAACAGTAATGTAAAATCTAAAGACGGAGCTTTGAAATTGTATCATATCTCTAGAGAACGTACAGCCTCCCCTTTGAAACGATCCAGGATCCTACACTGTTCAGTCCTTCTCTATTATCTTCAACGCTTAGTGAACTGAAGAAAAAACTCTCACATAAAGCATTTTCTGTTCATAAGTTTAAAGTTACACGAAGGAAACTTATAATTGTTTTGTCTTCTTAATTAATGGTTCGCAAGTTTTAACTTCTTTTATCTAAATATGCCACCACCTTTGCGAAATGACCTCGGTCTCATATTTCAGATTTCAGGTTTCCAACCGACAACCTTTTTGAAATAGGTGTATATCAATTTCCTTTTCAGGCGACATCGACCAAGAACCCTTCTACATTCACCGTGGTCAAAATTAAAGTGGTTCCCATTCTCAACATGTCGTACAATAGTACTGTCAATGTTACTGAAGGACAAGGAGGTATTTATAAGTTTTATCGTATACCTTATGTTAACGTCATTTTCGATGTTTCCACTCCTCACACATCGAGAAATAAGGTGGAAATATTATCTTTTGAACTTTCAATCTCATTAGACCTTTTTGCTCTATCACTATTTTCGACTTCGCGCGCTTTAAAAACAATAGGTGATATCAAAGATTGTACGGAACTTGAACATCTTTAGAATTTGAACAAAAGATGCTTGTATTTCATTGTTGTAATCACAAGGAGTCGGGCCATACCAATGCACAACACTTACGTATGTCGAAAGCATGACCTGACTATAACTATTGTTCAACAACAATGAAATGCGAGTATCTTTTGTTCAAAATTCTAAAGATGTTGAAATGTCGTACAATCTTTGATGCACTTATTGTTCTGAAAGCGCACGAAGTCGAAAATAGTGAGAGAGCAAAAAGGTCTATTCTTTTCGAACCATGTTGCGGGGTTGACTATAGACCCCTTTCACGTGCGTCAAAGAAGCTCAATTTGAACTGAGGACAAAACAAAATAATTCCAAGCTCCTGAGAACTGGTAACCTATTGTTTTGTCCTTCAAATCGAGCTGCATTCCGACGTGCTGCAAGGGGTCTATGAGGAATGCCTCATCGAGGCTAGCTTCTGCAACCCTGCTCATCGAATACGTTAAGTTTGTAACGAGAATTCCTCATTACAAATTCAAAATTTGTATCTAAATATTGCCCTGCTACTAGGCCAATATCTAGATATTGACTGCTACTAACGTATTTATCGGGTTTGTATCAGAGATACAACCCGATGAATTACAGAGAAAGCCGTGTTAGGTATGCAATAATCTTCATGATTCACAGTTATCAGTCTCAGGTAAAATAAAAAAGGTTTGTTATTCTTGGAATTATTCTTGCCTTAAAAATCTGTCTTCTTGGTTACATCATATGGAGAGGACAAAAGAAAACTAAATGTATGTCGCTTTCTTTAATTCAACACTTTACTTATGGATTCTATATAAGCTTAAAGCAAGTGCTTATAACCCCTGATTCAACATTCTCAGTACTTTAATCTTTAGCTACGATTTTGAGCTTTCTTTCAACATGAATTATAATTTTTATATTTATTTTTCTCTGCTGAAAGAATTGAATACGACAGTAAACGGTGAGTCAGTAATACTCTGATGGCAGTGGGGTAAAAAATGCTCTAAATAGTTAGGGGGAGATCCTAATCATCCCTTTTCCAGCAGCACTGAGAGACGGATTCAAACGTTTTTAAGTTTATAAATAAGTGCAGTATATTTCTGTGAAGTATAAATGTATATATTTTCTGACATATAGACGTCCCTTTGCAGCACGTCGGAATGTAGCTCAATTTGGAGGATAAAACAATAGGTTCAAATTCTCATGAGATTGAAATTCCTTTGTTTTGTCCTCCGAATTGAGCTGCTTTAACGTCACGTAAAAGGGGTCTATAATTTGCAGGCGCTATCTTTTATTTCTGTTTCGTATTTTGTATAACCTTCCAGAAATGGGATCTCAGCATTTTCCAACATTGCTTTAGAGGTAAGTTAGGGTGATTTGTGGAAATCATGTGCGTTTCTCAAAAAATGAACAAACGACATGTGCGTTCTTTTTTAAATTGCCCGCATTTTTCAAATCGACGTAATAAAATAAAATTTCAATCACACCCATTGATATGAAGTCAGCTATTGGCTACTGGAATACAGCTGACGTCGTTCTCTATTTGTATTACCCAATTAAACAGAACCTGTTATTTTCGGTACATGCTACGTTTGTGCTAGCATACCGGCAAAAAAGAAACGATACTCAAACGAAGGACGCGTGTTTGAAAATGGCGAAATATAATGCCCAAGGTAAATTGTAAATTAGTCTATCCTTGTTCATTTGTTGTTATTTAGGAGAGAAATAACTCAGAATTGGGTGGTTCTTCACATGATCAACAAAACGCCATTCCTGCACCAACAGAACAAAGCGATGCACCAGGACCAGCATCTGTTGCTCACCGGCCATCTATGGATCCAGATTATTATGAATTTCCAGACGAACAGTCTTTGAATACAAACCAATTACCTCGCGCACCACCAACCACTTATCAGGCCCTCAATATATCATCACCTAGTGATCAGTCTACACTCTACCATGCTTATGAACCACTACACTACGGAGATAATAGTACTTCAAGTACTAACATATGACTTGAGTCACCAATAAAATGAAATGTTTAGTATATGGTAATACGGTAAAAATTAAGGATCTTGTTGAAAAAATAGAAAACAGAATTGCAAAAAGAAACGATAAATTTGCATTCCATTTAAGTAAATATGAATAATTGATCGTGTTTTTTTTATCTCACGTCATTACATTGGGGCGGCGGAAGGATCTAAAAAGTCTATGTTACATATTTTTTATAAATAGGCCATGGACCCCTCGATGAGCGACCGACTTCGCTCTGGGGGTTAACGTTGTTTATATATGTTTGAAGTAAAATAAAATAAATATTCTAACGAAAGCTCTAAAAGATATGTGAAAGAAAAATATTAGACATAACAATTTGACATAGGTAGCCTTATCTTATTCTGTCTTTATTTGTTATATTAGTATTTTTGTATTGTTTGTCCATTAACGCATGATCTGTTGTATTTTTATATGAGTCTGTTGTGCCAATCAAAGTATATATTAAAAAAAGATCAAAGAGATCACAAGAAGGGTAATAGACATATATTTCAATTCAACCCTGACTACGACTGGTATATGATTATAACAGTGATTAAACACCTATTTTATGTAAATTTCATAATAATCGAACCACGGAAAGTTAGTTTTAACGGCCCCTAAAAAATCTTCGTTAGGTAGGTTATTTGAAAACAGGAGGGAATCAATATGAATATTCAGTTTGCTGTGCCATCTGCCAACAGCTCATCATTAGTTTTCATTTCACTCATTGCTTCCTGCCTTTCCTCTTTATTCAGAATCTATTCCACTTCTCTCAGCGAGTTAGTCTCCTGACTCAGCTTTTCCTTATGCTCTGTCTTTCTTTTCTCTACCTTTTCGTCTTGCTTCACATTTTTATAGGGTAAAGGTAAATGAGCTTACTGCGCATCTGATTAGTATTCAAACATCTATTTCTTTTACTTGTCAATAGTTTCAGTGCTCTATAGAAGCTTTCCACCATGATCATGTGATGGCAGCCAATGACCAGAGGCAGGCAACCTCGTCCACAGGGTCCTCTCGGCCCGACTCCAAAACAAACGGGGACTGCCATTTTGTTTTGGAGTCTGACCGAGAGGACCCTGGGGACAAGGTTGAGAGGCAGGAACAATAGAGTCTTTTCCCCCTGGGAAACTGAATTCTTTCTCATGTAAATCAGGTTAGAGCAGCTTCAATTGTTCCTGCCTCCCCTCCTGTCATGGCTGCCATGACGCGATACAAAGCCAATTTTGAATTCTGACGTCATCAGTACTGCATGGAGACATGTCATAATATAACACAAGTAGTGTTCAATCATGCACACTGTTGCAGCTCTCTCTGTGATCTTGGCTGTCTTCAATTAATCCCTAACCATCAAGGAAATGTCCTGTTCTTTGGAAAGGAGTATCATTCACGAAGATATATATTTGAGCTAATAGAATACCAAACGTCACAGTTCAATATGAACGGAAGTAGAAAACTGCACCGTCGTGTTCTTGCTCGTCTTATTTTGCTGTTCTGTTTCCTAGATATTGGTAATGGTAAGTCAAAACTTAGGTATACCTATAGATCATATATATATATACACTCGATTGCAGAAACGTACATTTATACATATATACAAATACCTAATGAGATGCAAAACATGAAAAAATTAATAACTCTGTACCCATTGACGCATATCTCACTAAATAATATTTTTCAAGATGTTTTATCAATAAAGAACATGAAAAATAATATTTGAGCGCTATTACATATTATTAAATATATATTAGAGAGTTTTTAGGTCTAAAAAGTGAAAATATATCCATAAATTTTATTCATTAATATCTGATGATTCAAAACCTTAGGTATTTGACGTTTCTTGCATCAAAGCAAGGCATAGAAGTTTTTTTGGTAACTTTAAACATATACACGATCATATTTTAAGAATTTTTCCATTTTTGCATCTCATTAGGTATTTGTATATATGCATAAATGTATACTACAACGTTTCGTTTCTGCAATCGAGTGTATATATATCAATTGTTGTCGGTTTAAAAGAGAACTACAAAAATGTCAGCCATGTATATAGTGATGTTCAAAAATCATTGAAACATGAAAGGCTACCGATGGCGACATCATGGGTTTATGAGCTTGCATAGAAATGATGTGGATCTCACAAAGAATGAAAAGTTGTGTCGAAAGCTAACTGTACTTTCAAAGCTGGAGAATATTTGTGGTCGTACTTGCCATCTTTACATCATTAAACTAATACCTCCTTAACTCAAAACACTTACAGGCAGTTTTTAATGTTAGTCATAAATATTGGCCTCGGTTTCTTTGATAAATAGCGAAGATTTTAAGGTGATGTTTGTGTTGTATTCGGCCCATGAGCAACCACGCGCGAGACCTCATATTGTAAAGATTTATTCCTTTTTTCCTTTTTCTAGTCGAACCACATACCACACACACACCGACACACACGTATCACATACTCACCAATACTTGCACATACTTTCCCACACTCTCAGAATCGTACAGAATTAGAGCTTACATGATATGCGTTCGAAAACCTAGCCGATCGAATCAGTATTTAAAGTCTATCTTGAGTTATGAAGAAGTTTGACTGTTGGATAAGTTGAAGTCTACAGCATTGCCAGAAATATTGGACATTGTCAGCGGTGTTACGCATGAATGAAAATGAAGTGGTTTTCTAGAGGAAAAATATAACTACATGGTTTCCAAGCACATATTTATATTTAACGATGATGTTAGTAAAACAATTCTTACCAAAAAATAGTTACTTGACAATCAAAAGAACAACTATTATTTTTCTGTTGATAAGCCTCACCACAGGAAGCCCATGAAGGACAAGAAACAAGTTTCAAACGTAAATCGTTACTTTAAGCTTCCTTATTGTATCTCAGCAGTCAATAGGAGCTTGTAAAAACAAAATGGCGATATTTAGGGGGTTTTGAAGCTGTTTGGAGCAGTTCTCTGTGGTTTCTTGTCATTTTTAACTGAAAACTACGAGCTAACAACGCGTCGAATCGCTTAAAATTTAACCTAACTTCAAGCTTCTTGGGAACCTACATTCTGAAGGCATGCTGTCTATTTTGAGCGGTTTTGGATTTATTAAACACTCGTTTGGTGATATCGAGGTGGAGCTCTTTTACTTTTAAATTTTTTCGAGCTCAAATAAGACGATTTTGGGGTCAAGTGTGGCCAGATTTATAGACGATGTATGGAATCTAGAGCTTTCGAAGCCTTTCGAAGGCAAGTAGTCCGGGAACCAATATGTCGCATGATTCAATGATCATTTTACGCTTATTTAGTAGCTTGTAGGGTGGGCTGTTTGTCGCGATGTGGAGCTTAGAGGAAATAAAACCCTATTCGCCGTAAATAGAGGAAGCTCTATATTCCCCATACATTTCCTATAAGACTCGGCGGCTATTTTGTAAGCTGAAACGCATCATTGCGCATGTATGAGCAGGCTCATGTCCCATATTTCTGGCAAAGTTTGCATTGATTAGCTGTTTTTATTTCCTCCTTCAGCCGTCACACCAGTATTTCAAGCCTCTTCTCCTGATCCAATATCAGAAGGATTACCACCAGGTAAAGACTAGAAGTATTGTGCATCAATAACACTGGGACGCTGCCAGTTCGCCTTATAAGTTGAAGCTCAAAAGGAAGGCTGTATACGGTGACTCGTATTGCGGAATAGGATGGTGGGGTCAGTTGATTCAATCCCACAATGCTGTGCACTAGCTTGTTGCTGTCTTCCTTAGAGCTTACTCCTTATAAAAGCTAATGCCAATTCACTCATCTGAAGTTCAAATTACTTCAGTTACGACTTCATATTGCATACAACGTAACTGTAGGAATGCTCCAATAAACTCGCCATTACCAAGGGTACGGTTTCTTCAAATTTTGGAAAGGCATATGTGCAAATTCCAGTTGCACTAATCCAAGAGAAAGAAAAAGCGAAAGATATGTTGGATAGTAGAAAACGCGATCAGCGAAAGATACATATTTTATTAAATTCATTCATCACGTAGACTATGATCACACCTGACCTCCATGGATACACATTCCTTCTCCTTTTTTCCAGGTACATTTTACTACAAGTTTATCGCAACCGATTCAACTCCTGGACATGTTGTTACGTACAGTCTTGATTCTAAAGCCCTCGAATGGTTCAAGATTAACAGTACCAGTGGAGTGGTCACTGTAAAGAAAACTATTGACAGAGAGGTCAGTACTCTATTTTTTTGTTTTTTTATCAATTTCGTTTTCTTAATTCTTGAACCAAGAAAACTTCTATTCGTTTTTGCTAAAGCACGATATCGTATGAAAAACCCTAGCTATGACTGAACAAGTACATGTAAAACTTTTGCTGAAAAACCTCCTGGCTGAAATTCTTTCCACTTTCGCAGGTCATGGGAAACTTGTTTAGATACAAAGTATATGCATCAGACGGCAACAATACAGTAAGTAACATTATGCAACAAAAGGTTTTAAATCCCTTGTGTCCCCTTGGCCTCGCTTTGAGGCGTTTCAAAACATTTCAAACAAAGGTTTTTGCTCTCATGGGAATAAACATGGCCGCCGTGTGATAAAGCCCATTGTTTATTTGTATTAAGTTAATCCTGACTTAAACTGATTGGATGAACTAATATATGTTTCTAGGCAGAGGAAAATGTGAATCAACAGATCCGGGATATTAATAACAATCCTCCAGTCTTCACAAACCTACCGAAGACTATCAGCATCAAAGAGGTGAGGGACCATTGTTTTAGAGGTATATTACCATGCACTTTGAAATTTTAAATAATTAACACAACATCTTTTCATTCAGGATTCACCTGTAGGTTCGTTAGTGTTTACAGTGAGTGCAACCGATGCAGATTCGCACCCTGCTAACGTCATCGAATTCTCCATTGGAACTGGTAACGAGGTAAGGGCCAAATAAAGGAGTTGAAAGTGGATGTTAGTTTACACCCTGGCCAAGTAAAGAGACCTATTCGTCTTGGTGTTGTGTTTTACCATTTCTCACCACGTTTTATTCCCTAGAGTTTCATTTCTTTGTTTACTGTGCGACTCGCTGTACCGTAGTCACTTACAAAAACTTTTGATGAATTTTTGACATTATTTTGACATTTTTTCATCTCAATGGACCAATCAGGTATAAGTTTATATCGACAGGCGGAGACAAAGCAGACTTGTTGTCGGAGTCGTCGGAATTCTCACGTCCGATTCTCACGCTCAAGCAACGTCAACTACTGCTTTGGGAGCTAGCAGTTTGCCGAAACAAAGCAGTCCTTTAGATAAGCTGAAATACAAAGATCAAAACTGAACCTCCATTATTTACTGCATGCTGTGTAAATCAAGTTTAAATCAAATAATTTTTGCAAATACTAGTACTTACGACAGTTTCCCAAGTTCATGTCGCCTTTTATCAGAAATACGAAGGCGGATAATTACAGAAATCAAAGTTTCTAAAGTCTCCGCCTTTCGATATAAACTTGTACCTGATTGGTCCATTGAGATGAAAAAATGTCAAAATAATGTCAAAAATTCATCAAAAGTTTTTGTAAGTGACTACGGTACAGCGAGTCGCACAGTAATGGTTGTGCATGAGAAGACACATGAATATGGATAAACCTCAAACAAAGAATCTTATTCTCTAGGGAATAACACAACACCTGGTATTAAATGGGTAAACGTTACACCAAGATGAATTAGCAAGGGCGGATCCAGCCAAAATTTTAGAGGTGGGGGGGGGGGGGGGGCTAATTGAGTTTCGTCCGTCAACACAACGGAAAACAATAAAAAAAAGTATCTAACATTACCGAATACTGTCTTTTTTCTGCTTGAGAGGGGGGGCTTCCGCCCCCCTTTGCCCCCCCCCCCCCTCTGGATCCGCCCTTGATTTAGGTCTATTTTCATAGATTTAAGTAGGTTTTAGTTATGCGTTGAGCATAGGAATGATATACGGTAAAGCTACTTGTATAACGGCTAGGAGTCAGGGACGGCTGAAATAGGAGGCCCACACGTTTTAACTATTTGACTCCTTTCCGTAGTCTTCCCACAATCCCTTATGATCCGAGCATGAGGTCGAGGTCAGGGTAAAATTTGCATAAAAATGTATAAAAAATATGCAAATTTTACCCTGACCTCGAGCTCGCACGGGGATCATAAGGGGTTGTGGGAAGACTACGGAAACGAGCATATCCTGACGTGACGTAGCTGATTCCAACGAGGCTAATTCGTCGTGCCCTGGTGTGCCTATATTAATTGTTTGGCCATGGCATAAATACCAATTATTTGTATCTCATAATGATTGCTGCCTTTAAAATGTGCCAGTTAAATTATTATTACATTGTCCCACCTTTTTTTCGTGTAATCCTTATCAAGTATCCTTTATTAGCGTCCATGAGGGAGCTATTACTGAAAAAAATGGTATTTACTTTTCCAGGAAGGAAGATTCGAATTTCCCAATCCCGCTGAGGGGAGAATTAATGTGAAGAAATCCCTTGACTATGATGATGGTACAAAACAGTTCTTGATCGCAATCATCGCAAAGGTGTGTCAGTAAATGTCGTCCGAATATTTGAAAACTATATATTTTCTTGTAAATTCATTAGGCCATAATTAAAGAGGGTCCCTTAACATCTAAATTTACATCAACTTTACTTTATACAGT
The DNA here is from genome assembly GCA_964019055.1 of Anthopleura xanthogrammica. NCBI lineage: Eukaryota > Metazoa > Cnidaria > Anthozoa > Actiniaria > Actiniidae > Anthopleura > Anthopleura xanthogrammica. The sequence continues at coordinate 1,814,572 of OZ025218.1, read as the reverse complement.
CCCACCTTGCCCGTTTCTTTGACTGATGCATATATGAATTGGTTTTTTATTTCTCTTTCTGTTTACTTTTCCTGGACACAGAACACTCTTTCCAGTCCTTATCTGAATTCTACATCTGTGTTGACCATCAACGTTCAGGATGTGGATGATTTGGGTCCGAAGTTTGTGAAGAATTTGTACGAAGCAACAGTAGTGAAAGATTCTCTACCGGTAAGTAAAAAGAAGGCCGTAAACATAGCGATGATGGTCATGAGTGAAAACTTCTACGCATGCTCAAAGTTGGCAAGCAAATTAGTCAAGAATGTTCTTGACTACCGTAAAAATATGCAAATCTGTGTTTCAATCTTTCTTGAAAAATGGTGTTAATTTTATAAAATGCCAAAGGTTAAAATGAGTTCTTAGAATCTAATACCCCATTCACACCAAAACCTGTTTAGTTAAACTGAGTTTTTATTAAACAAAATGTTTAGAGACTAGAAAGCTTCAATGTAATTATTTTATCTCTAATCTGTTCAGTAGAATATGAAGGATAGTTTATATGTATTATTTCATCAAAGAGTGAACAATGTTTGTAAATAATTTTCTAAACATGTTTAGTTAAACTACTTTAAAACATGTTTAAGCTATAGTGTGAACGGGGTATAAGGCTACAGTATTTTGATCTCACAAAATGCATGATATTTATGGACGAAAAGTTTTGTATATTTAGAGAAAATTAAACGAACATTACTTTCTCACGAAATTCTCTTAAATTCTTGGAAAACACGATGACCCCAGTGCACGCATGCGCAAGCGTCACAAAGTTGCATATTTCCCTCTATCTGGGGCAACTTTATTTCATCAAACATTTCTTTTCTTATGATTTAACTGTTTGTTGTCTGATCTTGATTATTGGATCATACCAGGGTACCGTGGTAACGACTGTCCAGGCTAAAGACAGGGATAGTTTTAACGATACTATAGAATACAAGATATATCAAGGTATAGCTTGCACAAATAATCACAATTAGTTGAATCACAATCATCTGCAAACCATTAATACTATTTGAACCCGATACAACTTTTGCTTACAACTGTCGCATGCAATCGGCTTACGCCACGCTTACTTGCTACAACTTTTTCCTGTCGTACATAACAGTTGTGAGATATTGTAGGGTTGATTTACATGAAGTAATCCGTGTTGTAAGCGTGGCTTAAGAACGTTCGCGGGCATTGTTTTTGCGCATGTGTTCTGCGCATGTGGCGTGACGGCGCGCGCGCGTGACCTATGTTTTTCAAGATCGAACTCCGTCACGCTACAAGTTATTTGAATGTATTCATAAATATCTACACATAAAATTTATCTATGGGTTATTAGACAGTTGTTTCAGAAATTGTTTAGCAGTACAACTAGTTTTTCAACACGGAAAAATGACTTAACTGCTCGACTTGTATGTGTTGCGCGCAAGCGATTTTAGACAAGAAAAAGCTGCACTTTGATATCATCTCACTCCTAAACGAGAACAGTGACCCCCATGTTTTATTTGCTCATGGAACTTCTATGATGGTCTTATTTCACAGTGCAAAGTTTGAAGAAAAAAACATGGGAAACTTTTTTACCTGCGAACGTCCTCAAGCACATTGCATGTCATGACAGTCGTAAGCAAAAGTTGTACCGTGTAAATCGGCCAATTTCTTGTCATTTCAGAAACGAATCCTGATAACGTGTACAAAGTCGATAACAAAACAGGAAAGATAACAGTCAATGGACCGCTGACCGTGGGTACGCAGGTTCTGGTTGTAACGGTGTGTAGAAAACCGATTAGAGTCAGTCAGATGACTTGTGCTTTTCAAGGGCGGGTCCAGGGTTCAATAAACTTGGAGGCTAGCCAACCCAAGTTTTAAAGATAAAATGTTAACAGTAATGTAAAATCTAAAGACGGAGCTTTGAAATTGTATCATATCTCTAGAGAACGTACAGCCTCCCCTTTGAAACGATCCAGGATCCTACACTGTTCAGTCCTTCTCTATTATCTTCAACGCTTAGTGAACTGAAGAAAAAACTCTCACATAAAGCATTTTCTGTTCATAAGTTTAAAGTTACACGAAGGAAACTTATAATTGTTTTGTCTTCTTAATTAATGGTTCGCAGCGCGCAAGTTTTAACTTCTTTTATCTAAATATGCCACCACCTTTGCGAAATGACCTCGGTCTCATATTTCAGATTTCAGGTTTCCAACCGACAACCTTTTTGAAATAGGTGTATATCAATTTCCTTTTCAGGCGACATCGACCAAGAACCCTTCTACATTCACCGTGGTCAAAATTAAAGTGGTTCCCATGCTCAACATGTCGTACACTAGTACTGTCAATGTTACTGAAGGACAAGGAGGTATTTATCTGTTTTATTGTATACCTTATGTTAACGTCATTTTCGATGTTTCCACTCCTCTCCCACATCGAGAAATAAGGTGGAAATATTATCTTTTGAACTTTCAATCTCATTAGATCTTTTTGCTCTATCACTATTTTCGACTTCGTGCGCTGTAAAAACAATAGGTGCATCAAAGATTGTACGGAATTTTAACATCTTTAGAATTTGAACAAAAGATGCTTGTATTTCATTGTTGTGATCACAAGGAGTCGGGCCACACCAATGCACAACACTTACGTATGTTGAAAGCATGACCTGACTATAACTATTGTTCAACAACAATGAAATACGAGTATCTTTTGTTCAAAATTCTAAAGATGTTGAAATGTCGTACAATCTTTGATGCACTTATTGTTCTTAAAGCGCACGAAGTCAAAAATAGTGATAGAGCAAAAAGAAGGTCTATTTTTTTCGAACCATGTTTGCGGGGTTGACTATAGACCCCTTTCACGTGCGTCAAAGCAGCTCAATTTGGACTGAGGACAAAACAAAATAATTCCAAGCTCCTGAGAACTGGTAACCTATTGTTTTGTCCTTCAAATCGAGCTGCATTCTATGAGGAATGGGTCTATGAGTAATGCCTCATTGAGGCTAGCTTCTGCAACCCTGCTCATCGAATACGTTAAGTTTGTAACGAGGAAAGAATTCCTCATTACAAATTCAAAAGTTGTATCTAAATATTGCCCTGCTACTGGGCCAATATCTAGATATTGACTGCTACTAACGTATTTATCGGGTTTGTATCAGAGATACAACCCGATGAATAACAAAGAAAGCCGTGTTAGGTATGCAATAATCTTCATGCATGATTCACGGTTATCAGTCTCAGGTAAAATAAAAAAGGTTTGTTATTCTTGGAATTATTCTTGCCTTAAAAATCTGTCTTCTTGGTTACATCATATGGAGAGGACAAAAGAAAACTAACTGTATGTCGCTTTCTTTAATTCAACACTTTACTTGTGGATTCTATAAAAGCTTAAAGCAAGTGCTTATAACCCCTGATTCAACATTCTCAGTACTTTAATCTTTAGCTACAATTTTGAGCTTTCTTTCAACATGAATTATAATTTTTATATCTGAAAGAATTGAATACGACAGTGAACGGTGAGTCAGTAATACTCTGATGGTAGTGGGGTAAAAAAATGCTCTAAATAGTTAGGGGGAGATCCTATATAATCATCCTTTTTCCAGCAGCACTGAGGGACGGATTCAAATGTTGTTAAGTTTATAAATAAGTGCAGTATACTTCTTTATAAAATACCGCTACGCGTCGTGGTTTCCTACGCTTCTCTCGTGTTCTCTCCACATCCCGCGTGTCTTTATCAGAGTATAATACACGGAAAACTGTTTTTTATTCCTTAAATGAAGTATAAATGTATCCATTTTCTGACATATAGACGTCCCCTTGCAGCACGTCGGAATGCAGCTCAATTTGGAGGATAAAACATTAGGTATCCAATTCTCAAGTGATTGAAATTCTTTAATTTTGTCCTCCGAATTGAGCTGCTTTGACGTCACGTGAAAGGGGTCTATAATTTGCAGGCGCTATCTTTTATTTCTGTTTCATATTTTGTTTAACCTTCCAGAAATGGGATTTCATCATTTTCCAATATTGCTTTAGAGGTAAGTTAGGGTGATTTGTGGAAATCATGTGCGTTTCTCAAAAAATGAACGAACGACATATGTTCGTTCTCTTGTAAATTGCCCGCATTTTTCAAATCGACGTAATAAAAAAAAATTTGAGGTCAATCACACCCACTGATATGAAGTCAGCTCTTGGCTACTGGAATACAGCTGACGTCGTTCTCTATTTGTATCACCCAATTAAACAGAACCTGTTATTTTCGGTACATGCTACGTTTGTGCTAGCATACCGGCAAAAAAAGAAAAGATACTCAAGCAAAGGACGCGTCTTTGAAAATGGCAAAATATAATGCCCAAGGTAAATTGTAAATTAGTCTATCCTTGTTCATTTGTTGTTTTTTTAGGAGAGAAATAACGCAGAATTGGGTGGTTCTTCACATGATCAACAAAACGTCATTCCTGCACCAACAGAACAAAGCGATGCACCAGGACCAGCATCTGTTGCTCAGCGGCCACCTATGGATCCAGATTATTATGAATTTCCAGACGAACAGTCTTTGAATACAAACCAATCACCTCGCGCACCACCACCCACTTATCAGGCCCTCAATATATCATCACCTAGTGATCAGTCTACCCTCTACCGTGCTTATGAACCACTACACTACGGAGATAATAGTAGTTCAAGTACTAACATATGACTTGAGTCACCAATAAAATGAAATGTTTAGTATACATATATATATTTTTTTTCATATTTCATTTTAGTATATGGTAATAAGGTAAAAATTAAGGATCTCGTTGAAAACTGAATTGAAAACAGAATTGCAAAAAGAAACGATAAATTTGCATTCCATTTAAGTAAATATGAATTATTGAATGTGTTTTTTTTTATCTCACGTCATTACATTGGGGAGGCGGAAGGATCTAAAAAGTCTATGTTACATATTTTTTATAAATAGGCCATGGACCCCTCGATGAGCGACCGACTTCGCTCTGGGGGTTAATGTTGTTTATATATGTTTGAAGTAAAATAAATTAAATAAATATTTTAACGAAAGCTCTAAAAGATATGTGAAAGAAAAATTTTAAAGACAACAATTTTGACCTCATCTTATAGCCTCATCTTATCCTGTCTTTATTTGTTATATTAGTATTTTTGTATTGTTTGCCCATTAACGCATGATCTGTTGTATTTTTATATGAGTCTGTTGTGCCAATAAAAGTATATATTAAAAAAAGATCAAAGAGATCACAAGAAGGGTAATAGACATATATTTCAATTCAACCCTGACTACGGCTGGTATATGATTATAACAGTGATTAAACACCTATTTTATGTAAATTTCATAATAATCGAACCACGGAAAGTTAGTTTTAACGGCCCCTAAAAAATCTTCGTTAGGTAGGTTATTTGAAAACAGGAGGGAATCAATATGAATATTCAGTTTGCTGTGCCATCTGCCAACAGCTCATCATCAGTTTTCATTTCACTCATTGCTTCCTGCCTTTCCTCTTTATTCAGAATCTCTTCCACTTCTCTCAGCGAGTTAGTCTCCTGACTCAGCTTTTCCTTATGCTCTGTCTTTCTTTTCTCTACCTTTTCGTCTTGCTTCACATTTTTATAGGGTAAAGGTAAATGAGCTTACTGCGCATCTGATTAGTATTCAAACATCTATTTCTTTTACTTGTCAATAGTTTCAGTGCTCTATAGAAGCTTTCCACCATGATCATGTGATGGCAGCCAATGACAGGAGGCAGGCAACCTCGTCCCCAGGGTCCTCTCGGCCCGACTCCAAAACAAACGGGGACTGCCATTTTGTTTTGGAGTCGGACCGAGAGGACCCTGGGGACAAGGTTGGGAGGCAGGAACAATAGAGTCTTTTCCCCCTGGGAAACTGAATTCTTTCTCATGTTTAGAGCAGCTTCAATTGTTTCTGCCTCCCCTCCTGTCATGGCTGCCATGACGCAGTACAAAGCCAATTTTGAATTCTGACGTCATCAGTACTGATAGATAGATAGATAGATAATTTTATTTAATGTCGATATGTACAGTGAGCCTGAGACTCGTGATAAATACATTCGAACCTCTATATATAATCTAGCTGAGAATATGTACATTAGAGACCTAAAACTACTATAGTACTAACTAAATAACGGAATATATATACTACATAGATAGATGATTGCTATGAAAAATAGATATTTGTAGTCAGAAAAGAAAATTTATAGTGAAATTCCTTATCAATAGAGAAAATATGAGAATGGAAAAACAGACTGTCGTGATATAACTATGGATGAATTTAGGTTGGAAAAATATTGTAGAAAATAAGGTATAAAACTTAATAGTATTAGAAGAAAATCAAATTATTATAACAAGAAATTTATACGTAGATAAATCATACTTTAAGGTATGTTAAAAAATAATAATAATAATAAAAAATATATATATATACATATACATACGCATACACATACACATATACATATATATATGAAAAGATGATGCTATTAATAGATGATTAAGTATACATGTGAATACCTCACACGCCCACTACTATTGCGACGACCCCCGTGGAGCCAACAGAGTAACGTAATAGCTACACGAGGAGCAACGCACACGCAGCAGACGAGTGAAGCATTCACAGTAACTATTGGAAAATGAAAGAAATATAATCATATCTATTGTTCGCAAATGTTGCATTTGCATAATGTGCCACTGGTAATTTTAGCTCTTTTAATAGCGTTTTTAAAACTGCTTAAAGACTCTAGGTGTCTAAGTTCAGTGGGAAGATTGTTCCACATGCGGGTCACCAGATAGGTGAATGATCTGTGGGTCCATTTGCTGTTCGATATTGGTTGTGCTAGTCTGAGGTTTCCCCCTCTTAAATTGTAGCGACTTTGCTGAATTTGGAACAGTTCCTTGATGTAGTTCGGCCCACGCGTAGAAGCTAAGGCTTGGTAAACCAGGGACAAAGAATGACATGACCGACGATGTTCAAGAGATTGTAAGTTGGCCATATGTAAAGCATCTTTGTACGAACAATCGTAGGGCAACTTGAAGATGGATCTTAAGCCAAAACAATTTGCTTTCTCAAGCTTGTCGTGCAAACCTTTAGTAACGCCAAGAAGTAAGGGACTACAATATTCAAAATGTGGTAGAATAAAGGCCTTGTATAGCTTCGTGGCAGTGTCGATGGAGATAAAGTTCTTAATGCGTCTGATAGCGGAAAGCTTAGCGTATACTTTGTTAAGAGTGTTCTTGATATGAACATTCATTGACAGAGAACTGTCAATAGTAACGCCGAGTAAATCTAAGCACTCATTCTGTTCAATGATCTTATTCTTGATAGTGAAAGAAGGTGTAAAGTCGCTGTTGCCAAGGGTGATAGCCTTTGTCTTTTTGGTGTTAATAGACAAATAGTTAATAGAAAGCCAGTCGGTAATAGAGGCAAGATCTTGGTTGATCTTTCTTTCCAAGAGATTGGGAGATGGGTCACTGGAATACAGAGTTGTGTCGTCGGCATAAAGTCTGAGAGATGAGTTGTCGCAGAAAAAATTAATGTCATTGATGAATATATTGAAGAATAGAGGGCCCAGCAGGCTACCCTGAGGCACACCGCTTTTAACAGTTCTCCAGTCAGAGAAATTGCCGCTCAGCTTAACTCTTTGAAGACGGTGGTTGAGATATGATTCGACAAGTTTAACAGAATTGTCAGCCAGACCGTAGGCACGCAGCTTGGCAGTGAGTAGTCCGTGACTAATAGAATCAAAGGCTTTGCTAAGATCTATGGTAACAGCTGCAACGCATTGCTTCTCGTCAAGGGAGGAACGCCAGTCCTCAGTCATCTTAATAAGAGCTGTGCAGCAGGAGTGACCTTTGAGGAAGCCCGAGAGAGAGTCGCAGAACTTATCTTTTATCCACTCATATAGCTGGTCATATATAACCTGTTCGGCGATCTTCGAAATTATAGGCAATAGAGATATTGGGCGATAGTTTGCCTTATCAGTTCTGTCATCCTTCTTGAAAACAGGAACAACATTCGATCTCTTCCATTCAGAAGGCCAGCAGCTGTCATTAATGATCTTGTTAATGATAGCAGTGAGGGATTTGGCAATTGCAGATGATGCAATCTTGAGTATCCTAGGAGATAAACCATCGGGACCAGAGGACTTTTTGGGATCGAGTGTAGCCAGCAATTTGTAGATAGAATCAACTGAGGCGTGAGTAAAATTGAACTCCCCATCAGTGTTGTGAGACTTTATCGCTAGGACACTAGGATGGGTAGTGAAGAAGTCATCATTCTGGCTTGGCACATTCTTAGAAGCAAGATCAGTGAAGTAATCATTAAGGACATTAGCTACGTCAAGTTGATCAGTAATTGTCCTGGTAGAGTCGACCAATGTGATGTTTTGAATTGGATTTTTCTTGCTAGGCAGCAAAGGCTTTAGTTTCTTCCAGAAATCAGGCGGCTTTGCATTGGTAGTGGAATCATTGAGATATTGTCTCATGAGCTGACCCTTCAAAGCGCGGACTTTATTCCTTTGCACACGATAATTTTCAAAATTTTCAACAGAGTTGTGCTTGCGATATTTCTTATAGAGCTTATTTCGGTAACGAATCTGTTTGAGTAGTTCAGGCGTCACCCAAGGGAGTTGGTCACCTCTTACACGTTTCTGCTTGAGTGGTGCATGGGTGTCAACGATGCTACAAAAGATACTTGACCATTGGATATACAATTCATCTACTGATTTTAGGTCATCGCAAACAATTTCGTCGAGAGGAGATTTATTTAAGTCCCGAAGAAAGAGTTGTTGATCAAAATTTTTCATACTCCTGTAAGAGATGAATCGAGGAGTTGGCCTTGGAAGTTTGCGCTTCCGAATTGTGAATATGAGGTCATGGTCACTTAGTCCCAGATGTAAACAGCCACTGTATGCAAATCTATTCTCCTGATTCGTGAGAATTAAATCCAACAAGGTAGATGAAGAACTAGTAACCCTGGTAGGTTGAGTTATAGTATTATTAAGACAAAACCGTTCACATAAGTCGGTGAATCCAGGATGAGGCTTGAGTTGATCAAAATTAAAGTCCCCCAGAAGCAAAATTTCGTGTCTCAATCTGTTAATTGATTCGATATAACGAGAAAGGTCTTGTATAAATTCTGTTGGTTTAGTTTTATTGGGTGATCGGTAGACTGCAGAAACATTAAACCAAGAGTTATTACCTTCTTTAACTTCCAGTACTGGAGACATGTCACAACATAACACAAGTAGTGTTCAATCATGCACACTGTTACTGCTCTCTCTGTGATCTTGGCTGTCTTCAATTAATCCCTAACCATCAAGGAAATTTCCTGTTCTTTGGAAAGGAGTATCATTCACGAAGATATATATTTGAGCTAATAGAATACCAAACGTCACAGTTCAATATGAACGGAAGTAGAAAACTGCACCGTCGTGTTCTTGCTCGTCTTATTTTGCTGTTCTGTTTCCTAGATATTGGTAATGGTAAGTCAAAACTTAGGTATACCTATAGATCATATATATATATACACTCGATTGCAGAAACGTACATTTATACATATATACAAATACCTAATGAGATGCAAAACATGAAAAAATTAATAACTCTGTACCCATTGACGCATATCTCACTAAATAATATTTTTCAAGATGTTTTATCAATAAAGAACATGAAAAATAATATTTTTTAGGTCTAAAAAGTGAAAATATATCAATAAATTTTATTTATTAATATCTGATACTTCAAAACCTTATGTATTTGACGTGTCTTGCATCAAAGCAAGGCATACAAGTGTTTTTGGTAACTTTAAACATATACACGGTCCTATTTTAAGAATTTTTCCATTTTTGCATCTCATTAGGTATTTGTATATATGCATAAATGTATACTACAACGTTTCTGCAATCGAGTGTATATATATCAATTGTTGTCGGTTTAAAAGATAACTACAAAAATGTCAGCCATGTATATAGTGATGTTCAAAAATCATTGAAACTTGAAAGGCTGCCGATGGCGACATCATGGGTTGATGAGCTTGCATAGAAATGATGTGGATCTCACAAAGAATGAAAAGTTGTGTCGAAAGCTAACTGTATTTTCAAAGCTGGAGAATATTTGTGGTCGTACTTGCCATCTTTACATCATTAAACTAATACCTCCTTCACTCAAAACGCTTACAGGCAGTTTTTAATGTTAGTCATAAATATTGGCCTCAGTTTCTTTGATAAATAGCGAAGATTTTAAGGTGATGTTTGTGTTGTATTCGGCCCATGAGCCACCACGCGCGAGACCTCATATTGTAATGATTTATTTCTTTTTTCCTTTTTTTAGTCGAACCACATACCACACACACACCGACACACACGTACCACCACACACCGACACACACGTACCACCACACACCGACACACACGTACCACACACACACACCGACACACACACACACACACACACCGACACACACGTACCACACACACACCGACACACACACACACACACCGACACACACACGTATCACATACTCACCCATACTTGCACATACTTTCTCATACTCTCAGAATCATACAGAATTAGAACTTACATGTGCGTTCGAAAACCCAGCCGATCGAATGAGTATTAAAGTCTATCTTGAGTTATGAAGAAGTTTGACTGTACGTTGGATAAGTTGAAGTCTACATTTTGCATTGATTAGCTGGTTTTTTCCTCCTTCAGCCGTCACACCAGTATTTCAAGCCTCTTCTCCTGGTACAATATCAGAAGGATTACCACCAGGTAAAGACTAGAAGTATTGTGCATCAGTTAGTAAACCTGGGAAGCTGCCAGTTCGCGTTATAAGTTGAAGCTCAAAGGAAGGCTGTATACGGCGACTCGTATTGCGGAATAGGATGGTGGGGTCAGTTGATTCAATCCCACAATGCTGTGCACTAGCTTGTTGCTGTCTTCCTTAGAGCTTACTTCTAAAGAAAAGCTAATGTCAATTCACTCATCTGAAGATATGCGACTTCATATCGCATACAACTGTAGGAATGCTCCAATAAACTCGCCATTACCAAGGGTACGGTTTCTTCAAATTTTGGAAAGGCATATGTGCAAATTCCAGTTGCACTAATCCAAGAGAAAGAAAAAGCGAAAGATATGTTGGATAGTAGAAAACGCGATCAGCGAAAGATACATATTTTATTAAATTCATTCATCACGTAGACTATGATCACACCTGACCTCCATGGATACACATTCCTTCTCCTTTTTTCCAGGTACATTTTACTACAAGTTTATCGCAACCGATTCAACTCCTGGACATGTTGTTACGTACAGTCTTGATTCTAAAGCCCTCGAATGGTTCAAGATTAACAGTACCAGTGGAGTGGTCACTGTAAAGAAAACTATTGACAGAGAGGTCAGTACTCTATTTTTTTGTTTTTTTATCAATTTCGTTTTCTTAATTCTTGAACCAAGAAAACTTCTATTCGTTTTTGCTAAAGCACGATATCGTATGAAAAACCCTAGCTATGACTGAACAAGTACATGTAAAACTTTTGCTGAAAAACCTCCTGGCTGAAATTCTTTCCACTTTCGCAGGTCATGGGAAACTTGTTTAGATACAAAGTATATGCATCAGACGGCAACAATACAGTAAGTAACATTATGCAACAAAAGGTTTTAAATCCCTTGTGTCCCCTTGGCCTCGCTTTGAGGCGTTTCAAAACATTTCAAACAAAGGTTTTTGCTCTCATGGGAATAAACATGGCCGCCGTGTGATGAAAGCCCATTGATTATTTGTATCAAGTTAATCCTGACTTAAACTGATTGGATGAACTAATATATGTTTCTAGGCAGAGGCAAATGTGAATCAACAGATCCGGGATATTAATAACAATCCTCCAGTCTTCACAAACCTACCGAAGACTATCAGCATCAAAGAGGTGAGGGACCATTGTTTTAGAGGTATATTACCGTGCACTTTGAAATCTTAGATAATAACACAACATCTTTTCATTCAGGATTTCCCTGTAGATTCATTAGTATTTACAGTGAGTGCAACCGATGCAGATTCATCCCCTGCTAACGCCATCGAATACGCCATTGGAACAGGTAACGAGGTAAGGGCCAAATAAAGGAGTTGAAAGTGGATGTTAGTTTACACCCTGGCCAAGTAAAGAGACCTATTCGTCTTGGTGTTGTGTTTTACCATTTCTCACCACGTTTTATTCCCTAGAGTATCATTTTTTTGTTTAATGGTTGTGCATGAGAAGACACATGATTATGGATACAACTCGATGGTTTCCCATTTATCACCGCGTGTCATTCCCTAGAGTATCATTTCTTTGTTTAATGGTTGCGCATGAGGAGACACATGGATATGGATACAACAAAGAATCTTGTTCTCTAGGGAATAACACCTGGTATTAAATGGGTAAACGTTACACCAAGATGAATTAGGTCTATTTACATAGATTTGAGTAGGTTTTAGTTATGCGTTGAGCATAGGAATGATATACGGCAAAGCTACTCGCATAACGGCTAGGAGGTGGCTGATTCCAACGAGGCTAATTCGTCGTGCCCCGGTGTTTGGCCATGCTCATAATGATTGCTGCTTTTAAGGTGTTCCACTTAATTTATTTTTATACCTTTTTTACTTGTAATCCTTATCAAGGCATTTATTAGCGTCCATGAGGAGACTATTACTGAAAAAATGGTATTTACTTTTCCAGGAAGGAATATTCGAATTTCCCAATCCCGCTGAGGGCAAAATTAATCTGAAGAAATCTCTTGACTATGATGATGGTACAAAACACTTTTTGATTGCAATCATCACAAAGGTGTGTCAGTAAATGTCGTCCGAATATTTGAAAACTATTTATTTTCTTGTAGATTCATTAGGCCATAATTAAAGATTGATCACTCTGTTTTCAGTAAAGGAAAACAAAAGGAAGGAAGAAAATGAAAGAAAGGAAAAGAAAAGAAAAAAGAAAAGAAACGATAATTATGTCTTTATAAGTTATTTAACATCTAAATTTACATCAACTTTACTTTATTCAGTCCACCGTTTCTTTGACTGATCAATTTATTAATTTGCTTTTATTCATATATCTGTTTACTTTTCCTGGACACAGAACACCCTTTCCAGTCCTTATCTGAATTCTACAGCTGTGTTGACCATCAAAGTTCAGGATGTGGATGATTTGGGTCCGAAGTTTTTGAAGAATTTGTACGAAGCAACAGTAGTGAAAGATTCTCCACCGGTAAGTAAATGTGAGGCTGTAAACATAGCGATGATGGTCATGAGTGAAAACGTTTACGCATGCTCGAAGTTGGCAAGCAAATTCGACAAAAACGTCGTTGACTACTGTAAAACTGAATATGCAAATCTGTGTTTGAAGATTTCTTGACAAATGGTCTTAATTTTAAAAAAATCCAAAGGTTAAAATGAGTTCTTGAAATCTAAGGTTACACTATTTTGATCTCACAAAATGCATGATATTTATCGACGAAAAGTTTTGTATATTCAGAGAAAATTAAACGAACATTATTTTCTCACGAAATTCTCTTAAATTCTTGGAAAACACGATGACCCCAGTGCACGCATGCGCAAGCGTCACGAAGTTGCATATTTCTCTGTATCTAGGGCAACTTTATTTCATCAAACATATCTTTTCTTATGATTTAACTGTTTGTTGTCTGATCTTGATTATTGGATCATACCAGGGTACCGTGGTAACGACTGTCCAGGCCAAAGACAGGGATAGTTTTAACGATACCGTAGAATACAAGATATATCAAGGTAGAATCACAATAATCTGCAAACCATTAATACTATTTGAAACCATCTCCGTAAAGGCCGATTTACACGGTACAACTTTTGCTTACAACTGTCACATGCAATCGGCTTACGCCACACTTACTTGCTACAACTTTTCCTGTCGTACATAACAGTTGTGAGATGTTGTAGGGTTGATTTACATGAAATAATTCGTGTTGTAAGCGTGGCTTTAGAACGTTCGCGGGCATTGTTCGTGCGTATCTGATATGCGCATATGGCGTGACAGCGCGCCTGCGTGACCTATGTTTTTCAAGATCGAACTCCGTCACGCTCGTTGCGAAAACGATTTCGATCGGCTATATCTCGAGAACAACAACGGTGACCCCCATTTTTTATTTTAGTATTTTATAAAGAATTACATAAGCTATCAGTGTTCCAAATTTAAAGAAACAAATATGGGAAAACCATAACGAAAATACGTATTTGGATGAAAAATTCAATCTACTTTACGGCCAAAGCGTCATCGAATGGAGGATGGTGGCTGCAAATTTGAGCCAAAAACTACAAGTTATATTTGTATGTATTCATAAATATTTACACATAATATTTATCTATGGGTTATTAGTCGGTTGTTTCAGAAAATGTTTAGCAATCCATTTAGTTTTTCAACACGGAGGAAAAATTACTTTACTGCTGGTATGTATTGCGCGCAAGCGATTTTCGACAAGAAAAAGGCTGCACTTTGATATCATCTCACTCCTAAAAGAAAACGGTGACCCCCATGTTTTATTTGCTCATGGAACTTCTGTGATGGTCTTATTTCACCATGCGAAGTTTGAAGAAAAAAACATGGGAAACTTTTTTGCCCGCGAACGTCCTCAAGCACATTGCATGTCATGACAGTCGTAAGCAAAAGTTGTACCGTGTAAATCGGCCAATTTCTTGTCACTTCAGAAACGAATCCTGATAACGTGTACAAAGTCGATAACAAAACAGGAAAGATAACAGTCAATGGACCGCTGACCGTGGGTACGCAGGTTCTGGTTGTAACGGTATGTAGAAAACCGAGTAGAGTCAGATGACATGTACTTTTCAAGGGCGGGTTCAGGGTTCGATAAACTTGGAGGCTAGCCACCCCAAGTTTTAAAGACGAAGCTTTGAAATTGTATCGTATCTCACTCTAGCGAACAGCCTCCCCTTTGAAACGATCCAGGATCATACACTGTTCAGTCCTTCTCTATTATCTTCAACGCCTAGTGAACTGAACTTTCACATAAAGCATTTTCTGTTCATAAATTTAAAGTTACACGAATAAAAGTTATAATTGTTTTGTCTTTTTAATTAGTGGTTCGCAGCAAGTTTTAACTTCTTTTACCTAAATATCCCACCACCTTTGAGCGATGACCTCGGTCTCATATTTCAGATCTCCAACCGACAACCTTTTTAAAATAGGTGTATATCAATTTCCTTTTTAGGCGACATCGACCAAGAACCCTTCTACATTCACCGTGGTCAAAATCAAAGTGGTTCCCATGCTCAACATGTCGTACACTAGTGTCAATGTTACTGAAGGACAAGGAGGTATTTATCTGTTTTATTGTATACTTTATGTTAACGTCATTTTCGATGTTTCCACTCCTCTCCCACATCGAGAAATAAGGTGGAAATATTATCTTTTGAACTTTTAATCTCATTAGACCTTTTTGCTCTATCACTATTATCGACTTCGTGCGCTTTAAAAACAATAGGTGAGATCTAAGATTGTACGAAATTTGAACATCTTTAGAATTTGAACAAAAGATGTTTGTATTTCATTGTTGTAATCACAAGGAGTCGGGCCACACCAATGCACAACACTTACGTATGTTGAAAGCATGACCTGACTATAACTATTGTTCAACAAAAATGAAATACGAGTATCTTTTGTTCAAATCCTAAAGATGTTGAAATGTCGTACAATCTTTATGCACTTATTGTTCTGAAAGCGCACGAAGTCAAAAATAGTGATAGGGCAAAAAGGTCTATTCTTTTCGAACCATGTTGCGGGGTTGACTATAGACCCCTTTCACGTGCGTCAAAGCAGCTCAATTTGGACTGAGGACAAAACAAAATAATTCCAAGCTCCTGAGAACTGGTAACCTATTGTCTTGTCCTTCAAATCGAGCTGCATTCTGACGTGCTGCAAGGGGTCTATGAGGAATGCCTCATTGAGACTAGCTTCTGCAACCCTGCTCATCGAATACGTTAAGTTTGTAACGAGGAAAGAATTCCTCATTACAAATTCAAAATTTGTATCTAAATATTGCCCTGCTACTGGGCCAATATCTAGATATTGACTGCTACTAACGTATTTATCGGGTTTGTATCAGAGATACAACCCGATGAATAACAAAGAAAGCCGTGTTAGGTATGCAATAATCTTCATGATTCACAGTTATCTCAGGTAAAATAAAAAAAGTTTATTATTCTTGGAATTATTCTTGCCTTAAAAACCTGTCTTCTTGGTTACATCATATGGAGAGGACAAAAGAAAACTAAATATAATGAACAGAAAAACGAGAAGATTTGTCATTTTTAATTTGAGAATATTTCGGCGTTTCTCCAAAGGCCATCAACAGCAAAATGAACTGGATTAGGACGTATAATTTAATTTAGAAGGGATAGATTGTCCCTATTCATTCAGGCTTGGCTTTTGTTCTTTATTAAAAAGCGCTTCAGATATTTTTCTATCTAAGATTAGAGATCTAAAGTAGTTATTTTCGATCGATAAACGTAAGGATATTCCACACAAAAAAATGGCTCCCATACGAATAAAAAAGTCGACCGGCGTACGGGTGCCGTACGAAGAGCCACTCTCGTGTATCAAATAACAATAACAATCTTTAGGATTTTGACATTCACTACGAAAGGAAGTCAAACTTTCGCTGATATTTCTGGGAAATAACTAAGATAATAATGAACTTTTTCTTTTCTTCTTAAATATTATGCATTTCTTATGAGGCTTATGAGTTTATTTTCAATACCCCCCTTAAATTCGACTTAAGAGTCTATGATCTTTCAACCAGTTTCTAGGTTGTTCGCGACTATTTAAGGTAAAGTTAAAGTGTATTGGCCTCAAAACTTAATACTATTTATAATTTAGGAGTTAAGATAATTCCTTACCTTCATTAGCAAGTGTTTTTTCAAAGCAATTACCAGCTTCTTAAACCAATAAAGGTGTTGGATTCCTACTGAAGTCCTGTTAGGAACCAAATTTCCCCTCCAAAGACACTTCTTCATATTCGATTCTCTTCCTCCAAAGCTCATTATTTCTTGCAAATATCTTCCTCTCATTTCGTACTTCTTCTGTTTCTAGCATAAAGTAGAATTTTAGGACCTTTTTAAAGGATAAAACTTAAAGAAAAACGAAGAAAACCTTCTTTAACTCACCAGTATTTTCTTCATGGCTGATGTCTTGCTCGGATGACATAAAAGCTATTTGCATGAATTTGCATACGCGCGCGCGTCTGTTTCCCGCCAAAATTTCATGGCGCGCGATGCGATGATCACACCTCCATGATTTCAAATATTGAATTTTCTTTTTATCATTATTTTTATATATTTTAGGCGCCCTTTTATACTTGAAATTTTCTATTTATTTCGCCAAGGAACTATTTCAAATCTTTTCAAATCTTTTCGACATTATTTAAATTTCATCTTTTATTGAAGCTCTTGCCTTCATGTAAAATAAAATGGAAGCATCGATATAAAAATCCTAATTTAACTGGTCTAATTAGTGAATGAACAAAAATATTAGCAATTAGTCCTGCAATTTTATATATTCGAATTATAATTCTCCTAGCAAATTAAAAGCAATATAATTTTGTTTTTCAATCGACAAATTGAACTCGCCCTCATTTCAAAAGTGACCAAAAATAAAATACTTAGGAACTTAATTAATCCGTTACTTGAGTTCAGAGCCTAAGCTTCGTCTCCGCTCAATCTTGAAACACAAGCTACTTTCTTCTTCACATTATAAAAGGAATTTAGTCTCTGTGGACAGGGGATATTCTTTATTAAATTTCCCAAGCTTCATGCTAGCAATTTACTAACTGCAATTTCTCGTTTAATTTGACTGATATTCAATATATTAGTTAATACCCCGTGAAAAGGGCACCCTTTTTTCTGGTTAAATTTAGATAATGTTAGAAATTTATCAAGAAAGCACCTGTTTGTTCGATTAAAACCTGTTGTGCTCGCAGGATATAACCTCCCACATTCCCATATATCTTACACATTAAGTCTATATTTTTAGATTGCAGCTAATAACCAGCCCACGGGCATCCTTTCTTTGAACATGGGTAACAGCATGGCATATATAGTTAATCCATTCATCGTGCAGCCAACCCAAAATTAGAACAGCCAAACGAGAATGAAAATCGTGAAGAAAAAGATTCAGTAACTGCGTCGCATCCTTGATAGAATATTTATCCCATTTTAATTGTGTCTTAAGGACTGCAAGTTAAGAAAACTGCTAATCATAAATTATCCACACAACATCCGTGACAGCGAAGTAGACTTAGTTAAAATCACTTTTTGAAATAGAAACCAGTCTTCCGTGTAATAGAAATCTAGCCATAGCTGAATAGGAAGCATTACGCCCTTTTCTTATAGAGTTAAGCACGCGCTGGATATTTCCTTATGAGTTTCGTATACACAACACAAATATTTTGTTCTGCTTTGGTTTTTGAGTCGTTCCATTGACAGACAATTGGCGGAAGACGGCTACGATGGAAATGATGTATTATCGTAAAAATAGAGGGAACCTTTTATTATTGGTTTTATCTTTATATTGAAAAAAGGAAACAGCGGGAACTATCATATCCGGGCTTTTATTTATTTATTTATCGGGTTTTTTTCTCGAAAATTCATGAATTCTTGATCTGAAAAAAGGGACTATAAGGAGTACGAAACAGGAACTATCAAGAATGTAAAAAAAAAAAAAAAAAAAAAAAGCAATCCAGAATAGAAATAGAAAACAGAAAATAAATACAGAAAGGATGAAAGAATCTTTTTGTTGTTGTTGATGATGTTTTTCATGTTGGTGGTTTTTTTTTTTTCTCTCTTTTTCTTCTTCTTCTTCAAAAAAACGGTTAAAACTGGTTTTCGCTTAATCAAAAGCTTCGTATCGGACATGGTCAAGGTTGAGCATGTTTTTCTTCCACTCTTTCTTTTCTAAACTTCACCACATAAAGTTAAATCAGTTTAAGTTTATTTGTGTCTTCGTAATCTAGCTCTCGTTCGATTCAGTCGTCGTTTATTTTTCTATTCATTTTTTCATCTCCTATATATAGGTTTTTCTTCCACTCTTCTTTTCTGCTTCACCACATACAGTTTAATTTAAGTTTATTCGTGTCTTCGTAAGATAAGAAAAAGTTTTGTAAATTCATTATCAGTTTATTTAAACTGGCAGTTTTATTAAATAGCTTATTGGTTTTTAGGACGTTTAGGATTATTTTTTACTTTATTTGACAGTGTTTTTCATGGTGTATTCATATTTTCTAATTATAATCTAAGTAACTCTTCGCTTCTACAAAATATATTGATTTTTGATACTTTATGTGTCATTTTATATAATATCGTCAAAAACTTTACTTTTATAGTATTTTTTCTGTTATTGTTTTTTTCCTTGATGTGGCCGCAGCTGCCTTTGTTGTTGTTGCTGCTCTTGTTTCTGCTGCTGTTGTTGTTGTTGTTGCTGCTCTTGTTTCTGCTGCTGTTGTTGTTGTTGTTGCTGCTCTTGTTTCTGCTGTTGTTGCTGTTGTTGTTGTTGTTGCTGCTCTTGTTTCTGCTGCTGTTGTTGATGTTGTTGTTACTGCTCTTGTTTCTGCTGTTGTTGTTGTTGTTGTTGTTGCTGCTCTTGTTTCTGCTGTTATTGTTGTTGTTGTTGTTGTTGTTGTTGCTGCTGCTGCTCTTGTTTCTGTTGTTGTTACTGCTCTTGTTTCTGCTGTTGTTGTTGTTGTTGTTGTTGTTGCTGCTCTTGTTTCTGCTGCTGTTGTTGTTGTTGTTGCTGCTCTTGTTTCTGCTGCTGTTGTTGTTGTTGTTGCTGCTCTTGTTTCTGCTGTTGTTGCTGTTGTTGTTGTTGTTGCTGCTCTTGTTTCTGCTGCTGTTGTTGATGTTGTTGTTACTGCTCTTGTTTCTGCTGTTGTTGTTGTTGTTGTTGTTGCTGCTCTTGTTTCTGCTGTTATTGTTATTGTTGTTGTTGTTGTTGCTGCTGCTGCTCTTGTTTCTGTTGTTGTTACTGCTCTTGTTTCTGCTGTTGTTGTTGTTGTTGTTGTTGTTGCTGCTCTTGTTTCTGCTGCTGTTGTTGTTGTTGTTGCTGCTCTTGTTTCTGCTGCTGTTGTTGATGTTTTTGTTGCTGCTCTTGTTTCTGCTGTTGTTGTTGATGTTTTTGTTGCTGCTCTTGTTTCTGCTGTTGTTGTTGTTGTTGTTGTTGCTGCTCTTGTTTCTGCTGTTGTTGTTGATGTTTTTGTTGCTGCTCTTGTTTCTGCTGTTGTTGTTGTTGTTGTTGTTACTGCTCTTGTTTCTGCTGTTGTTGTTGTTGTTGTTGCTGCTCTTGTTTCTGCTGCTGTTGTTGATGTTTTTGTTGCTGCTCTTGTTTCTGCTGCTGTTGTTGATGTTTTTGTTGCTGCTCTTGTTTCTGCTGTTGTTGCTGTCGTTGTTGTTGTTGCTGCTCTTGTTTCTGCTGCTGTTGTTGTTGTTGTTGCTGCTGCTCTTGTTTCTGCTGCTGTTGTTGTTGTTGTTACTGCTCTTGTTTCTGCTGTTGTTGTTGTTGTTGTTGCTGCTCTTGTTTCTGCTGTTGTTGTTGTTGTTGTTGTTGCTGCTCTTGTTTCTGCTGTTGTTGTTGTTGTTGTTGTTGCTGCTCTTGTTTCTGCTGTTGTTGTTGTTGTTGTTGTTACTGCTCTTGTTTCTGCTGTTGTTGTTGTTGTTGTTGCTGCTGCTCTTGTTTCTGCTGCTGTTGTTGATGTTTTTGTTGCTGTTGATGCTGCTGTTGTTGCTGCTGTTTCTGCTGCTATTTCTGCTGTTGTTGCTGCTGTTGTTGCTGCTGTTGTTGCTGCTGTTTCTGCTGTTGTTGTTGCTGTTGTTATTGCTGCTGTTGTTGCTGCTGTTGTTGTTGCTACTCTTTCTGCTGTTGTTGTTGTTGTTGTTGTTGCTGTTGTTGTTGCTACTGTTTCTACTGCTGTTGTTTCTGCTTCAGCTTCTATTTTTCCTGTACATGTTGTTCTTGGTATTCTCTGTGGTATTGCTGCTGCTGAGTCTGATTCTTAGGTTCTTGCTGCTGTTATTTTAGTTCATTTATTGCTGTTCTTGTTTAAGTTTCCTTGTTGCTGCTGTTGTTTCATTTCTTGCTCTGGATGATGGTGCTATTGTTAGATCATGCTTCGTAAGTCATTTGCTGTTTTATTCTCGAGTGCTCTTTAAAAAGTCTCCAGCCAGCCGGACTCCAAACAACCTTAAGATCACTTCTAGATTTTTCCATTGATGACAGGGAAATCATCAAGTAAAGCCATATATTTGCTGAACGAGTTTCCATTGCTCTTTCGAATTGCTCTTCAAATTATCTTTAGAACAGTTAGTTTTCTCTGGCTTTTTCTCGAGTTTTCTACTGGACCCAGAAGCGCAGCTGGCAATAACGTCGAAGATTGTCTTTTTTAAATTAGTTATTGGACTGAATTTTCATTAAAAGCCGCCTGTTTCATATGTTGGATTAACTTTAATCAACAATACGCCCTTTATTGGTTCAATATCTTCTCTCTTATCTACTAATAACTGGTTGTTACTATGAGTAGACGACTCCATATCTTTAAGAGCAGAACCCAAGCTCTTGGAAGATCCCCCGAAGTGGTTTTCCTTGAGGTTTCCATTTTGCCATAAAAACTGCCGGTGTTGCCCCAGCAACGGGGCTGAGCCTCGCCTGTTGATCATGTTATGGTTTGGGTAGGATGTTCTGTGCACTGTTGTAAGGTTTTCGCCAGTTTCAGAACAACAACTATCAGCATTACAACGTAAATGGTTCGAGAAGTCCCTTCTGAATTCCGAGTTGACCACGCTATAAATGATCGGATTCACAGAACTATTGACCATCAACAACACAGTACATATATTGAAAATCAACCTCATGTATTTGCCGGATTGTAGAATCTGTGCATCGTAAGCTGCCACGAAGCGAAAGATCGTGAATGGGAGCATCGTGAAGGCAAAAATGACAACGACTGGAGTTAGGATTTGAACGGCACGGCGGTTCTGTGATGCTCTTGCTTTGAACTGCTTTCTCGAAGCACTTTCTTCTCTACCACTGGAACTTCGGTAACTTCCTTGTCTCTTTGTACTGTTGCTCAATAAAGTGCGTATTTTGACATAAGTTATTAGGATGATCGTAAGAGGTATAACGTAAAACACGAGTCCTGAAGTGACGCTGAATAGCTGCATGGATATCATGTTAGGCCAGTGAGGACGGCAGTCTCGCCTCCATGGTTTGACATCTAAGTCCATGACAAACAGCAATGGAGCGACGATGAAGGTGAACGAAATAAACCAGATAAGGAAAACTATCTTCTTGGCTTGGTCAAGAGTTATCTGGGGCTTGGTACAATGAACGAGCATCTTATAACGATGGAACGCAATAGCTGTGATGCAACCAATCTGAACACCGTAAAAGATATCTAGAAAGGGATAGATTGTTCGGCAAATGAAACTCCCAAATGGCCAGGAATAAGGGAACTCCGATCGAATAACGACGAAAGGAAAGTCCACAAGCACGATCCCAAGGTCTGCAATAGCGAGATAAAGGATGAAGAGATTGCCAGTAGACGTTTGGCCGCGTTTTCGAGAAGTCACGAAACAAACCAATAAATTCCCAAGTACACCGACCAAAAACATAAGAGTTTGAAAAACCAGTCGAGTGACCCTGACCCCGTGAGGCTCTTGAAACAAAGAAGGGTGCTTCTCCTTCGCCAGTGTTTGGTTAGACAAAGAGGTATTTGCATTTAGAATGAGCCCATACGTCTGATTCAAAGGATTGTTGCCGGCCATGATCCGAAAAAAATCCCCCAAATGAAGTTTAGTTTAGAAGATGACGCCAAGCAAGAAAAAGCTTTAAATGGCAAACGACCAAATGTCTTCTTTTTAAGAACCCCTCGTACTTTGTGATGATAGGCTCGCTCCACACATCGATTAGTCTATAATGGTCTCTCTGGTGTCCTTTTTCCTTAAACAGTGAAATAAAATTCAGTATTTTCCGGGGTTGTTTATTAATGTGAGGAGTATTTTAATTTTTCTGTTTCTCCCGAGGATATGACACAGCAACGCACTCACCAGGCTATCACACAAATTAACATAAAAGGACGAATTTAAATGGTATAGTTTTCTTTTTAAAAATAACTTAGAATCCTGAATTAGATTTCATCTTACGAAGCTTATGTGGTCTTTTGTTATGAGTAGAAACAAACTCAGCTCATGTTCAAGAACCGACCAGGAATGACGACCGAACGGTCGGGTCAACGTTGATTAAATAAGTGGGATAACGATATCAAAAAGATAAATAAGATAAGATAAAATAATAAATTAAGTACAAACGACAGCATTAAATTAATATTATGAAAACAAAGAGAAGAGAAGAGAAGAGAAGAGTAGAGAAGAGAAGAGAAGAGAAGAGAAGAGAAGAGTAGAGAAGAGAAGAGAAGAGAAGAGTAGAGAAGAGAAGAGAAGAGTAGAGAAGAGAAGAGAAGAGAAGAGAAGAGTAGAGAAGAGAAGAGAAGAGAAGAGAAGAGAAGAGAAGAGAAGAGAAGAGAATGAAGTGAAGTGAAGTGAAATGAAATGAAATGATGATATTGCAATAGCGGGTGCCCTAGCACAACTAATAGAACAGCAAAAAAATATCATTAGCGAGACTGATCGTCGATTTCTTTAGCACTAATCACAGGAGCCGTTTTTGGCACTTAATGAGGCTTCAAGTACCCAAAGCTAAAAACACAATAAATTCGTTAAGTTTTTAAGAACGAATTAAAGGCAATAAAAGAAAGGAAAAATAAATGGTGTGTTTATAGTTTATAATTACGAAAAGGAACATTCGAGGCATTTTTATGTCAAGGTTATTATATGGTAAGAACGAGAGGGAAAAGAATGGATGGATGGAAGAAAGGAAGGAACGAAGGGAGGAACAAAAGAATGAGTGAATGAATGAAACAAATAATAAATTAATGAGAGAAAGAAAGAAAGAAAGAAAAAAGAAGGAACGAATGAACGAATGAGAGAAAGAAAGAAAGAGAAAGAAAGATAGAGAAAGAATGAATGAATGAATGAAACAAATAATAAATTAATGAAAGAAAGAAAGAAAGAAAGAAAAAAGAAGGAACGAATGAACGAATGAGAGAAAGAAAGAAAGAAAGAGAAAGAAAGATAGAGAAAGAATGAATGAATGAATGAATGATTTAAAAGTGAATGAGTGAATGAATGAATGAATGGATGAATGAGTGAATGAATGAATGAATGAATGAATGAATGAATGAATGAATGAATGAATGAATGAATGAATGAATGAATGAATGAATGAATGAATGAATGGATGGATGAATGAATGAATGAATGAATGAATGAATGAATGAATGAATGGATGAATGAATGAGTGAGTGAATGAATGAATGAATGAATGGATGAATGAATGAATGAATGAATGAAAAAATAATAAATGAATAAAAGAAAGAGAGAAGGAAAGAAAGAAAGAATGAATAAATGAAAGAAAGGAAGGAAGGAAGGAAGGAAGGAAGGAATGTATGACATAAAGAAACAATGAAAAACATGCAGAAACAAATAAGGAAAAAAAAGAAGAAAGACAGAAAATAGGCAGAAAAAAAAAGACGAAAAAAGAAAGAAAAAAAGGAGTATAGAAAGAAAGAAACGAACAAACCAACAAAGAAAAAAGGAAAACATTTCCATCAAAAACTTTAAACCTTTCAGTTTCAAAGCATAGTACTAATACTCATTCCATAAATTACCTTTCCGAGAGCACTTACTTTATTTAACGACATTGAAAACATCCTCCACTTACAGAAAACGCTAAAATCATAATAGACTTGAATAAAAAATGAAAATGAACAACTTATACTAATCAAAATAAAAAGATATCTATATCACTAATAAAGCGAAACGTAAAAAAAAAGTGTAGAAAAATTATACAGCTGGATCGGGAAGGGAAAAAAACGTGCCTAAATGCACATGTCGCGTAACATTGTTCATCATAAGATGCCGCAGGCAATTGTTCCTCGGAATTCCAGTTACCCTACACGCGATTTTTTTAATTTTTTTTATTTACTTTTACGTTTTTATAATTGCATATTTCTATTATTGCTGTAATTTATGAATGAATAAAGAAAGAAAGAAAGAAAGAAAGAAAGAAATACACCGAATTGCAAGAATGTTGTCATATAAAAATAACAAATAACAAATAGGAATTAATTAGAAATATGTTTCTTTATTTTGATTCTAAGCCCCCTAGATTAACGAGAATAACTGTTTAGTAATATACCAACAAGATTAGCTCAAAACTATCGTTCCGATACCTTGAAAAAAGATAAATAATTACATCTGTTTTGCAAAAAAATCATTTATTTCTATTTGCAATTTTTTTTATCTTTATATGACAACCTTCTTGCAAATAGGTGTAAATAAATAAATAAATAAATTTATAAAAGATAGATAGATATAAAGAAATAATGAATGGATGGATGAATGAACGAATAAACGAATAAAGCAACAATGTTATGGTTCAACTTGAACGATTTGTTGTTCAAACTACAGCAGCGGCTAGCATATAGGAGCCTCTAGGATTTTCGTAAACGATCGTAGATATGTGATCTAGATAAGTCCCTTCAGACACCATGTAAATTGTGTTTGTTTGTTTGATGTGTTGTTCTCTCCTGTGCTACGAGGGTTTTCTCCGGATACTCCGGTTTCCTCCCTCCGTACGTAAAAATCAACATGTGAGTAAGCTTTGTGTGCATAAAAAAATAAATGTTGTGGTAGTGTGTGTGAGTGAAAAGTGTCCCCAATTAGTGCGAAAGCGCTAGAACGACTAGAGAGATTTTTTTTAGAGCAAGGACAAGGAAAAGCTATAAAAAAGATTTATTATATGATGATGTTCTAAAGTGTGGTTAAGTTGGTAATTGGGCCGTCATAATCGAGTTCTCTCCATCCTTGGCCTGGAACGACAGCTCGAGCTTCGAATATCCCCGAAAATGGAGTACTGATCATTGCCAGAAATATGGGACATGAGCCTGCTCATCCATGCGCAATGATGCGTTTCAGCTTACAAAATAGCCGCCGAGTCTTATAGGAAATGTATGGGGAATATAGAGCTTCCTCTATTCACGGCGAATAGGGTTTTATTTCCTCTGAGCTCCACATCGCGACAAACAACCCACTCTACAAGCTACTAAATAAGCGTAAAATGATCATTGAATCATGCGACATATTGGTTCCCGGACTACTTGCCTTCGAAAGGCTTCGAAAGCTCTAGATTCCATACATCGTCTATAAATCTAGCCACACTTGACCCCAAAATCGTCTTGTTTGAGCTCGAAAAAATTTAAGAGTAAAAGAGCTCCACCTCGATATCACCAAACGAGTGTTTAATAAATCCAAAACCGCTCAAAATAGACAGCATGCCTTCAGAATGTAGGTTCCCAAGAAGCTTGAAGTTAGGTTAAATTTTAAGCGATTCGACGCGTTGTTAGCTCGTAGTTTTCAGTCAAAAATGACAAGAAACCACAGAGAACTGCTCCAAACAGCTTCAAAACCCCCTAAATATCGCCATTTTGTTTTTACAAGCTCCTATTGACTGCTGAGATACAATAAGGAAGCTTAAAGTAACGATTTACGTTTGAAACTTGTTTCTTGTCCTTCATGGGCTTCCTGTGGTGAGGCTTATCAACAGAAAAATAATAGTTGTTCTTTTGATTGTCAAGTAACTATTTTTTGGCAAGAATTGTTTTACTAACATCATAGTTGAATATAAATATGTGCTTGGAAACCATGTAGTTATATTTTTCCTCTAGAAAACCACTTCATTTTCATTCATGCGTAACACCGCTGACAATGTCCAATATTTCTGGCAATGTAGAGAGAGCGGAATAAAGTGCGCCCTAATTACAGCGCGACGCACAAAAGTATGACAACATTTGATATATTCGCAAACTTTGATGCGTGGGCTTTTGTGCGTTAAAGCCGACACGTTTCGATGTCAAGCTGCCTAGTTTTACCAAATAAAGGCGAGCAAAAGCTCGTTAATTTTGGCAGAAAAAAAGTCAGTCCATAGGAGTATGCAAATACATTAAATGTGGCCATATTTTTGCGAGTCGCGCTGTAATATAGAAGACCAAGTACTTATCTGCAGATCTAGAGATACGCAGTAACATAGGCCTAACAGTTAATTTAGATAACAAGGGCATTGTATCAGTATTTGGATACAGAATGATAATAAATGCTGTATCGGTGATCGATGTAAGTATAAACAGTCTGTGATGGAAACCAAGAGTAGTGTACTCGCCTAGCTCTCACCTCTGGGGTCTCGGGGTCGATTCGCAGACTCGGAACACTAAATTCTAATTGGATCTGTGAGTTAGCCATGCCCTGACTTAGATCAGCCCAGAGGTTGTTTCAGGGTTTGATCTGTGAGTTAGCCATGCCCTGACTTGGATCAGCCCAGAGGTTGTTTCAGGGTTCAATCTGTGAGTTAGCCATGCCCTGACTTAGATCATCCCAGAGGTTGTTTCAGGGTTTGATCTTTGAGTTAGCCATGCCCTGACTTAGATCATCCCAGAGGTTGTTTCAGGGTTTGATCTTTGAGTTAGCCATGCCCTGACTTAGATCATCCCAGAGGTTGTTTCAGGGTTTGATCTTTGAGTTAGCTGTGCCCTGACTAAGATCAGCCCAGAGGTTGTTTCAGGGTTCGATCTGTGAGTTAGCCGTGCCTGACTAAGATCAAAGGTTGTTTAGTTATTTTTAAAATGTGAAGCTTCTACATTTGTTTTCTCATTTGTGCATTCATCAATTCGTATAGTATAAACGATCTATCTATTAAATAAATTGCATTCTGATTGGCTAGCTACGCTTGTGAGTCTATTTCTGACCGCGACCCCTAGCGGAGAAAAAGTAATTAAACCTTGCTCAAAATTTCTCAAAATTTCCTAACTCCGTTGCAGCATTTTTTATTTGCTTTCTGCTGGCCAGGAATAATTATGCCTCATCCAATTTTTTAATTTCGCTGCTTGAGGTATTATTTTGTAACACGTTCATTATGTAGGCCAAAATTTCAAATATAACCCTCATTATTGAGCCAGCAAGTGAATGTCAATAAAAGACAGATGACATTCTATACCCAAGCACTGCTGGGGGACTTTCAATTAACATCTTCAGAATTACTAAAAACAATATGAGTATTGAAATACAGAACTCTTTGTTCCAACAAGTCCACATTAAAGCAATAAATTTCAAACAAAAAATGTTAAGTTCGATCAATAACTATTGTTGTATTTCCAGAACAAAAATGTAAAAAAGGTCTT